>JBBDHG010000093.1:817500-992500 GCA_037951165.1 Lophius americanus
GAGCTTAAAAACAAAACAAAAACGAAACCAGTCAACCATAGAACAAGAAGATACTTCAAATCAACCCAACCCAAAGGAGAAGTTTAAAACTAGAGGCTGAGTTTTTCTTTTGCTTCCCATCAGCTCACAGTGAGTGGGACACACGACCTTCGCTGTAGACCATCGTTGGGGTTCTTCCTCACACGGAGTCGCCGCGGACATTTGGCGTGCTACAACACACGCCACAGTGAGCAGATTCCTCCGCTTCACAGCATCCAGAGATATGAAAAGACATTCAACCCATCACCTGCGTCCCTCGCGCGATGATGCGTCCGCCATTTCCCCGGCTAATCCCCCCCGCAGCAGGAGGAGAAACGTCTGAGAATTAGCCCGACTTATGGTAATGGATTTATTTGTGAATGTTAAAATACATTTACAACCTGAATATCGGGACAAACAGTTCACCGTCACAAATTTACACACTAGAATAGACTCTTGATTTTTTTTTTTTTTTGTAGAATGTAGAAAGTTATTCTTCTTTACATATTCCAAGCTCCTTTGTTCGGTTTTGCATTTTTGTATAATATAATTGCATTTTCCTGGAAAAACAAAAAAAAAGAAGAAAATATGAAAAAAGAAAAAAGAAAAGAAAGTTTTCTTCTGTGTGTGCTTATCCAGCAAAATATTTCTGTTCAGTCCGAAGAAGCATATTCCTTTTTATTAAAATATATACACACTTTCCTCTTTCCCCTGTGTACTGTGTGAGTATTTATATATTCTTTAATGAAAAAAAAAAAAAAAAAAAAGATTTTTTTTTTTTTTTTTTTTTTCCACCTGAATCTCATCCTGGACAACAAGATAACAGACTTCCTCCCTCAGTACAAGGCTGCAATTTTGTGGACATGATTGCACTTCAACTTGTTATGGTAACACTGATTTGTTATACAATGTGCAGAGGACAGCCTCACATTAATAACACTACATGCAAAAAATTACACTGACTAGACATTCCACTGAACTCCAAGCGTGTACCTCTCATAGAAGCAGGAGGACAGCCGCGTGTTAATTTAATGAGAAAGACTGACGGGGGGGTTGGGGGGGGGTCAACAACAAAAATAAATAAATAGTGACCCCACATAGAAAAGAAGAAGAAGAAAAAGAAGAACACACGGAACAAATTGGAGGGACGCCTTGTTCTTAATGTACAAAATCAGTACAAGGATATTGCACATATGATAGAAAAAAATAAAAAATACTTCACTGTTTAACGTCTTATTTTATCTCCTCACCAAATCTTATTGGTGGATTTTTAAAAAAAAAAGAGGAAAAAATTTCTGGTTTTTGATGTGGAGAGTGGAGAAGAGCAGCTATCGCATATGTTTAGCAGTCGCTGCAGGAAGGACACGGGGGGAGGGGGGGGCGGCTATTTTTGGACAAGCTTGCATATGAAAGTGCGATAATTGGTCAGATATGCGGCGGTGATATGGACAGAATTGCGAGGTCGGGTCGTGCAGAAGGCAAACGGATGTTGCTGCGGCGAAAAATTGCCGAATCCCGTGTTTCCAATGTGGGACATGAACTTTGAGAGCGACTCTTCATTATTCCCTGGAGTTAAAAGTGTGACGCTGCAGAGTCACAGCAGTCTGAGGGGCCCGTATGCGACCGCTGCTCTCCTCCTGATCCATTTGAAGGGCAAAAAAAATAAAATAAAAAAAAGAACAAAAGATTATAGGCCATCCCAAAGGTGGGGGGGGGGAGGAGTTCACTTCAGATCCGCGTCCCGTTACCACAGAGTCAGTATAATACTGATAGAATTCATTTTTGCTGATAATAATAATTGTAAGTATAATCTTACAAATGACTTGACGCACAATATACTGTACATGAAGTCTGGACTAAATAGATTATGCATTAATAATTGGCACATTTATTTATGAGAGCTAGGAGACAACACGTATAGCCGTCATCTACAGTAAATACAGCACTAGAACTACAATGACTGAGGCGGACCACCCGGTCCCACCCCTCCTCGGATTGGAGTTAGTGTGAAATGCTCATGTGAGCTCCACAGGATCTTGCGGGATCTGCAGAACCCAGGAGGTGAGAGAAATCAGGCCTTGGCTGCGTCGGAGAGAGAACAGTCAGTCAGTCGTCGTTCTCGTCTCGGGCCGCCCTTCCTCGTGATGATGTGAAGTGGAGACCGGCTGATGGGGGGGAACCAAACAGGCATGGCGGCCGGGCGTGGAAAACATAGAGCTTCTTCCTGTCCAGAAACTCCACTAAAGCCCTGATGGGGCCAGGCCAGTAATTAGACAAACTAGTAAAAGGCCCCTGGTGGAAGATTCAAGTCCGGTTTCCGTCCTGCATATCGGTTGGACCCGGAGGAGAAAAGGTGCCTGCGTGGGAGTGACTTCCATCACAGCAGCAGTGAAACACAGTGGACGGGCCTTAGAGTTCTGCTGTCGGTCCCTTTGGTGTAAGCAGTCATTGAGTTCCCTCCTCGCCTCCCATCTCTGCGTGTCCCCAGCTGTCACACGACGGTGCTGATGCCACTGTGTTTGGGTTTGGGTCCGCCAGGTGCCGAAGCCGCCTGCTGACTGTGGTGGTGAGGAGCTTGCTGGGAGTGTGGTGCATGATGGGAATGCTGGCTGTAATGGTTGTGCTGTGAATGCGGGTGTTGGTGTGGCTGTGGGGTGTAGCCCGGGTGCTGGTGGTACTGCGTGTGCGGTGGCGGGTGGTAGTGGTGGTGGTGGTGGTAAGGTGGGGGGTTCTGCGGTACCTGGCAGTAGTGCGGGTGGTGGCTGTGGAGTTGGGTCTGCCCTGTGTTTGCCCCCTGTGCCGTGTGGTGCAGGTTGGTTGGGTGGGGCTTGTGGGATATGAGTGTCGGTTGGCCAGGCGGGGCCACAGCGGCGTGGCCCTGCGATGGCGGCTTGCCTCGCTTGCTGCCAAAGAGCGACCCGAGGATGGAGGTCGACGCCGAGTTGGGGATGGAGGGATGACCGCGGGGTGCGTCCTCACGGGGGGCGGTGGCTCTCCGGCGCGTGTGCGGGCTGCTAATGATGGACCCCTGCAGGCGGGAAGAAAGGCAACAGTATGTCCATCAGACGCCGCCGCACACTGCAGCTACACAAACGCTACCAGCCTACAGCTACGCGGCGCCAGCCGGGTGGGTTTCAAAGTTCTTACGTCAGATAGACAAGTAGCAAAATGTTTGTCGGACATGCAAATGAGAAACTAAAAAATGTTTTCATGGTAGGCAGCAGCAACACTAGGACTACTTAAGCTTCAGGATGAAGGGAGCCTACATTCAGTCTGGAGAAGCTAAGAGTACATCTGTAACAAGACCAAGGACATAAACACGACCAGGAGCAGGAATAAGGGCGTTGAGTAAGAGGGGAAGAGAAAAACAACATTTCATCCTCATCGCAGTCAGTGTGCCGAAAACCGCTAAGAGTCACACATGCAAGTTGTTATAATCACTGGAGGAATAGTTTCCACATGCAGAGGGTGTGACGGGCAAACTTGTCATCCACACATTAGCATTCCGCTAGAGTCAGGAGGCAGGAGGAGCTAAGCTCTTGTGTGCAGATTTCGCAACAGGCCTAGAACCTTCCCCCTTTTTCTGGGTCCAACACTGTTCACAATCCAATTCTCCCTTAAAATAAAATAAAATAATAAAATAAAAATGAAGAATAAACGCTTTTCCATCGGTTCATGCTTCATCTACGACTGGAAAAAAAAGAAAGAAAGAAAGAAAAAAAGATCATTGTTGACGTCTTTGGAAGCAGATTGAAATTTTTCAGGCCGCCAGACTTGAATTCAACACATGAACTCATGGACACATGAGATGAGGGGAAAGATGAATGAATGAAATCCACATCTTTTTCTTTTCTCTCTTTATAAGCCCATCTGTAGACCCCTGCCTATGAAGGCTATATCCATCCCTCAACCTCATTAAGAGAAGTTCTTAAAAAGAAAGAAAGGCCCGGACAGAGAGCGAGAGAGAGGGGGGGGGGGGGGGGCTGCAGGAGATGTACAGTTTCCTCTCGGCTCACAGAGCTACCACAGTGGAGGAGGGACCCAAATGAAAACTGCTTGGATGTGACTGAATGAAAGACACAGACGAGGGCAGGGACCGGAGGAGGGATTAGTAGAGTCATGCTTGTTTGGAGGTAAAGTGCATATTGGTCATATAGCATGACCAAAAGAGGAGATCTCTGGCTTCCACAATGGGGCAGGATCAGAGGCAGGCAAGTCATGCATTCACACTAACTAAGGCAGGCAGGATATAAGGCATCCCAGGAGGAAAAATATAATGATCCAAACAAATGGATTGAGACTATGAAGCAAGGCGGTGTAAGACCAAAAATAAATGGTGTGTTTTCACAGTGCACATCATCACATAGAGAGTAGCTTGGATACCAGCTGCTTCCAACTTACTTCCATATTGCTGTCTAGTGATCCTGCACTGCTGCGACGCCCCCGCTTGCCTGCCCGAGACATGCAATACCACAGATTAGAGATCGACAGCACTCCTGAACCGACTACGGACGTCTAGGCCACCCGTCAGTCCCGTAGGGGGCGGGGCAGGGGATTGTGACTGAGAGTATGGTCCAAATATGGGCAGGACAGGGAAGAGCGCGTTCAAGTCTTAGAGGGGGGGTGGGCAGGGCTGATGGGTGAGTGACAGGTAGCGCGATGGCTAACTGTGGGGTGACGTCTTATTTTCGCTGCGTTGAGATTTAAGACGCACTTTGAACTGCGGGCTAAGTCACCTGATGTAAAAAAAAATTTGGATTGCATTTCCTGGAATTCCAGCAAATATGGACTCCATGAACATAAAACCTTATGCATAATCAGCCATAAAATTACAACCACCGGTTGAATATCGCGTAGGTCTCCCTTTTTACTGCCAAAAAGCTTTTGCAGTTTCTGTAAGCGACCGATCTGCGGCTACGCAGCGCCATAGGCAGCAGGCTGCAATGTCACGTGTGTAATTACACCTTTCTATCAGAACTGGCATTAACCTTTTCAACAGATGAATACTGCAGTAGCTCTTCTGCGAGATGGGACAACAGAGGTTGTTGCTGCGTCACCAGCTGACTACTGCAGACTAGGAACATCTAAGACTTGCAGCTTTGGACATGTTCCTACCCAGTTGACTCGTCATAACAATTATGACATATGTCATAATTGCTCAGGACTATTAACCCTCCTTTCGACACAAACTCTGGGAGCACATTGTTAACATGCTGCCCGTATACGTCCCACCCACTTGTAGGTGCTGTTGTGATGAGGTCATCTATGTTATTCACTTCATTTGTAAGTGGTTGTAATGTTATGGCTCATCCGTGTAGACTAATATGTGTCCAGAGATGGCGAGCTATTTCTATAAACCTGGAATAGGGTTGATGCTGTGACACTTTTATTTTTTCTCTCTGATTTTTTATTTTTTTGACTTGATGAACTCCTTCTTAATGTCGTCGCACAATGTTGGTTTACGGAACGGGTCAAGGTTGGCGAGAGAAGCCCGTCTCGGTGACAGTCACAAAGGAGGAGGCACATCTAAAGCAATACAGTGATTGTTGCACATGGGATGTACAGGCATATACAGGTCTGAGGGCAATCCGAGCACTCTTGCCGTTTGTTAGGCACATTCAGCCGATGATACATGACCAATAATCACACATATACAGGAGAATACCTGATGTGTATGGAAAGAACACAGTAAATACTCATGGAATGGAGTATGGCAGGAAAGGAAAGAGAAAACATGAATAAAAACTTGAAAAAAAATGACCCCTCTAACATGCCACACGTCCTGCGTCGGAAAACAGAAGGGCGGAGACAGGAGGGCGGAGGTACTTCCTACAAGCTGCAGCGCTGACTGGACTCTGCTTTCCCATCCAGGTAAGGATCATAAGAGGGGAGCGCGTCGCATCAGCGACAGTGAGGCAGACCCCTGACTGGATTTCATTTTCTTATCAAGTTAATCACCTGATAACTTCCCATCGCCATCGTTATCTGCAATGAATGAAATGCATTCCGGTTCCGGAGGAGCGGCTGTGTTAAACACTGATAGACATGGGTGCGAGATGACGGGTTAACCACGAGACCGAGACTAACTCCGGATCTGCTCTCTGCTTAGGGATGCTTCACTTCAGCACCGCTTTGTTGGGTCGGGAGAGAGAATGACACGTGATGGCTGGATAAAATACAAGATAATCATGAACCGTCTTTGGATGGAACAAACAAGAATGTAAAACTGTTCAAAAGTTACACAAAAAAATAAAGAAGGAAGAAGAAGTAAAGATTAAAACATGGATGAAAATCATCAGAAATCAAGTCAGTCACATGATCAGAGGGGTGAGACCTGCCGCTCAATTGCATCCACCACTGAAAAGACAAGTTCATCAGTCTTTGAATAAATTAAAGGCTTCGTTCTTCCTTAAAACGAAAGATGCTGCGTACAAAATAAATACATATTTTCCAGACCAAACCGTCCAATCGTGACTGAGTTAGACAGTCGATACACATCAGAGAACTCTAGAGCGGACTGAACATCTGGATATTTTTATCCCCTCCTCACATCACTGAGAGGCGGACGACTACGGAAGAGCCGCCCTGGTGCCAGTTGAGAAAATAAAAAAATAAATAAAAATCTAATATATAATATAATATTAATATATCTGATAGATGGATTTGGTCTCCTATTGTGTAAAAAAATATATATGTCACTTTAAAATAAAATTGCATGTATTGCTTTTAGAGCTGCAACTAACAATCTATTTCATTATTGATTAATTTTGATCCAAAAATGGAAAGAAAATGGTAAAAGGGTTGAAAACTATTTCCCACCGCTCAAGGTCTCGTCCTCAAATGTTGTGTTTTTTTGTATTTTGTCCTAATCAACAGTCCACATCCCTGAGATATTTAGTTACCGTCATAGAGGACTGAAGAAATCACAAAAATATTCACATTTCAGAAGCTGGAATCAGAGACTATGGGGATTTTCATCTTAAACACGACTCAAAACAGTTTCATCCACTATCAAAATAGTTGGTTATTAGTTCTATAGTTCATAATTCTAATCTAAGGGTGTAGATTTTACAGCTGGATTTTCGTTTTTTCTTCTCAACGGACACTAGGGGGGGCTGCCTGGATGACAGAAGGAGCAGGAGAACCATCAAAAAAAACTTGTCTGGTGGAAGCCCAGATGTTCTGGCTGTACCTGCTTCGGAGAGATCTCGGAGGGAACTGCTGAGGGCGCTCCTCTTCAGGCCCTCGCCCATGGCGTAGGTGTCGTCCAGGCTGGCGCGGTTCATGCTGCCGTTGCCGGCTTCCTTCTTCAGCCCGGAGCTCTGCGACATGCTGGGCCGCACCACCCCCTTCTGCTTCTCCAGCTCCGCTGTGGAAGGAAGCCGAGCAGAGATGGAGGTAAGGGACGGCTCTGGCCAGGAAACGACTTTATAGCCTCTGTGAAATAAACTCAGCCGCATCGTGGACATCCGCCATTAAAGTTAAAATGACATTTTTACATTTATGAACCCCTTTTTGGATTGTTTTCAGCCAACTACCCCTTAATGCGTTCAAAAATGTCTTTATAAAGACTCTACAGCCCTGTGGCATCTACGACACTTACCCCAATCAGCCATAACATTAAAACCACTTCCCTAATTTTGCATAAGTCTTCTTTTTGCAGCCAAAGCAGCTTTGTGACGCACGACCACCATGAACGTTACAGAAATTTGAGCTACAGTGGCTCTTTTTTCGGCTCAGTCAACACAGGCTTGCCTTCACTCCCACACGAATCAATAAGCCCTGTCAGCCCGATTTCATAAGTAGTCCTTTGTCCTTCGAACCCCTTTAGTAGGTATTAACCACCGCACACCATAACATTTGGATCCTTACAATTACCAGTTATTCCTCCCTCTAACACATCAACTTTGTTCCGGGATAAAATACTTCTACTTTACAGATGCTGGTGTGAGTTATTCTGACTCCACCTGTTAGTGGTTATAATGTTATGGTTGATGCTGCATTTGCAAATGAATACAGTCCATCATCTAATTCATGAAAAATCATTATGAGAAAAAACTTTGTGCCTTTATTGGCCGCAGCTTTCATTCTAGACCTTCGCAGTCACTCCTTATTCAAACTTCCTGCTCCAAGTGAATCAGACTGCATTTGTTTGTAGCCGTCAAGAAGTAGGATTAAAATTGGATAGGGAATAAAAAATTCAGTTTCCCGGTCTGATATCAGTATTTCCCATATAAGTTGCTGCAGCAAAAGTATTTCAGGGAATTATGCAAAGCCGATACAACATTTCAAAAAAGCATATATTCCCCGCAGTGAACAGGTATAACCCCCCTATTTGAGATTGACACTGGATTGCCTTCAGAGATTCCCGTTAAACTCTCCCTTCAGCTCGCCATCCTTTGATACTCTGAACATTCTTCCCCGTACAGCGGCCCAAGTCTGGTAATGAGGACCATGCCTAGTTTCTGCTTCGCACAGCCTGAGGTAGGCAGAGTAATGGGGGGTGGGCTGGAAGAGGGGGGAAAGGCAGCTCACACTCTATTCTGTATTTCTCCATTTCCTGGACCTCGGCGATGGACTCCCGTAGGTCGTCTGTGAACTTCTTGCGGTCCTGGGGGTTGGGCGCGTTGAAGTTAATGAGGACTTTGATGTCCGCACCTGGAATGGCTGATGTAAGTCTGATCCCATTCGGGTAATCTGGGCACACGGAGAAGGAGAGGCATTTACACAAGGACCGCTGATCAAAACCAAAAACACTTTAGCTTGAATCTGAGTGAAGCTCATAGGATAAACATTGGTTTGCCTCCCCGCTGCAGCTGGACGTGTTAGAGCGCCAATTCAGATCCTGTTATGTAAACACTGTCAGACCATCGCGCCGCGGCGACGGACAGAAGGAGAGGATGTGGCACTTACACTGACTTTCAAACAGCATGACTTGCATCCCATAAAGAGAGAAGGACTGTCTGAAGCTGTACGTCACTGAATTCTTCTTCTTCTGAAAAATCTTGGTTACCTGAAATCATGAAGAGGCGATACTGTAAAGCAGGTGTACTCAAATACAAATCTTAAAAAGGTCCACAAAAATATTTTTCAATGAGTCAAAGGTTCATTTATTATAGTCGGTCAAGCCACAAAACATAATACTGTTATATTCAGAGAGAAATGTCCTTTTCATTCAAAAAAACAACAAAAATACATACTAAAATAAAATAAATTGCCATTTTCATTTTGACACAAATTCAAATAAATATTCAAATAAAACAGAACTTCCATAGAACGCTTTGGTAAACAAATAAATATCTACATCTCAGGAATCAAAGCAATGAAAAACTATTTTTTGTGTTACTCAGAGTGAGCACTCTGCTGGTTTTTGTTGTTGTGTCAGTATTGTAGGGTGTGTGTTTTGCTTTGGTCAGCACGTGTAAATGGGCTGACATCTCCATGCCAACGATGCTCTGATAGGCTGTCACTGGGTCACATGGTGGGAATGAAATTGAATGTTTATATGACTTTTATGTCGTGTTTTACTCTAATGGTTCATATTTTAATCACTAGAGGGATCTTTTCTTATTACAAAAAAAATACTGTGGATGTAACTTTACGTTATTTTGAGGAATTCAATCAGGGGGATTGCGTGTACAACGCAGGGGATAGGGGAATTTGGGGGATATCCTCTTGCTGTCAATGACGACACACACACTCACAAAAACACACAGTCACAAACACACACAGTAACACATGCACCAACTTACACACACGTTCACACAAACAAGTTCACACTCACACACACAGGTTCACACTCACACACACAGGTTCACACTCACACACACAGGTTCACACACACACACACGCACGCACGCACGCACACACACACGCACACACACACACACACACACACACACACACACACACACACACACACACACACACACACACTCACAAACACACACACTAACACACGCACACACACACATACACACGGCAGAGATAAGCGAGACGCATCACCATCGCCCTGTAAAGTCAGGACAGTCAGTATCCTGGGACAACTTTGGAAATCCAACTGGAATTTGTCCTCAAGGTTGAACACCAAGTTTGTAGGAAATGTGGGCCGCTAATTGAAGAAAGATGTCCAGCTTGACAAACAGTGTTTGTGAACGTCACCCTTCAGTGCAGATCAAAGTTTGTGTCCCAGTCATGACTCTAATCCCCGAGGAATGTGTGAACGTTACAGGGAAGGGTTTGGTAGTTACAGCTTGTGGGTAAAAAGACACAGGTGTAACTGCGTGGGCATCGTTTGTAGGATGACGGTCGAGGAATGACGTCATGAGCCTGGAAGACGAAAACCTGTTGACATGTATTCCATCCCCACAGGATCACGTCGTTTTAACAACGCTGGACCAGATTCACTTGTTTCTCAATAATGACGACAAATAGTTGAGTATTTTTTCTGAACTCAGTAATAAAACAAGGCAGATTTCCTTGTGTCAATTCATATCCGCTAAAATTAAACACAACTGGACAAAAAGTGGTGAGTTACAGCTGAGGATTTGGGTTTTTTTGCAAAAAAAAAAAGAAAAAAAGAGAAGCCCCTAGAGGGGCTTCTCTTTTTTTCATGAGTAAAATATGAAGAACTACAGAAAAAACATGACAATTACAAGTTAGATCTCGTTGAGGTGGTTCATCTGAGGTTAATTTTGACTAAATTGGAACAAGGATTATGACGTTATGTCCAAAAAAAGTGTTTACCGTCAAGGGCGCACCCTCTGGTGAGTAAAATATGAACTATTAGAGTAAATTATGACATAAACAATATATATATATCTTCAAGTGGATCCATATGCACCAAATTTGGACTAAATCCAAACGGCTATAGGAACAGTTGAGGAATTATGGCCCAAAAACTGTGATTTTGGAGATAAAGCCTCCAATATGGGTTATTATGGGTTATTGTTATAACTCTACTACTACTGATAATAGTCCAATACTATGATAATAAAAGGGTAATACTGTAATCCATGATATTTTATGATGAATTGGAAATCTTATAATGTTGTTACCATTGTTTTAAGATGTATTAAAGGAGGAGAAGAGGGGAGAGGAGAGGAGAGGAGAAGGAGAGGCTTCTTACCACTAGTAGATCGTTGAACAGGAAGATCTCTCGCTGATGCAGGCCGAGCTTCTGGAGCTTGTTGGGATCTGGCACTTCAAACAGGCGGCAGTAACACACCAGCCGGCGATGAGGAAGTGACAGCACCTACAGGGAATGAACAAGAACACAGATCCAAACACTTGAGAGGGAATTATGGCCTCCCTGCAGGCGGTAATAAGGAACAGAGTCTCCTTCTACCTCCAAGTTTGGAAGAGTGAGTGAGGTCATCATCTGTTATGCACTTATGTTTTACTATGCAACTAATTATTGCTTTTATCTCTGATTAATCTGCTGATTATTCAATTTAATTACCGGTTTTGTTCACGAAATATTAGAAAACAGCAAATGTAAATAATAAGAATATTTTCAGTACTTTCAAAATGACACGTTTACTGTCAAATAAGATGAACCAACCCTTACAATTTAGAAACCAGAGGGCTCTTATTTTGTTGTCGTATTTCTGATTGTAAAATCATTTAAAGTATTACTTGGCATGAGATTTAGAAAATAATTCAATGTCCTTCTATTTATTTAGGTTACTTTTTCTGTAAAGTTTTAAAACTACTATGAGTAATGTATTTGAAATGCTCTTATTTTGAAGGATCTTTTCCGTCTATCATACGTTCAGGGTTCTTTAAGTTCCCATGGTGGATCTGTGCTGTCGTTAGCTTTAGCCGCTCTTCCATCGTTAGCTTCTTGAAACCTTCTACGCTCCTCGAGTGGATTCAATTTGAAGAGTCTGAACATTTTCAGGGTTTTTTTCTCCACAGCTTCTTTTGTCATTAGTGGTGTTACAAATTTTCCGTTGTTTTTCTGGTTTACTTGCGGGATGTTTGGAGCCGTGTTAGCTCATGCTTGGTGTAACCGGCACGGAATCAGGTTGCTCTGCCCATTTCATCAAATGATTTCTCCTGGCGCCAATCGTTCGTCGCGCTTCTATTTATAAAAACTGCTAATCTACATCGTATTCTGTGACGGACCCTTGTGACTGGCCTGCCCCCAGCATTGATCTATAAACACCGGAGCTCAACGCCACCCAAAGATTTATGTCTGCCGATTCTGCCTCCAGGGCCGAGCGGCGACTGCTCGTTCCGTAGAGTAGGACGTCTTATGCAGAAAGGGAACTCAGCTTTTTAGATAATTACACAACCCTGCATAGTGTGCATTTACTGCAATGCAGACGCAGGAATGGTGAGGATACACCGTTACATAAAGAAAAGTAATGATTACATCTGTGTACGATGGATGGATATTTAGCCTACTTACACATCCCAAGCCGTGGTGAAGCGATCCGATCTGAAATAGAGAGACAAAAAAGACAAAAAGCACATTGTTGAGCTGCTCGGATGAATTAAACTGACTGCCTCTGGAGTTGGATGGTGGTTCCACAGCAACTCAACTGAATACAGAGCCTGCTCTAACAGAACCGCCGCGCTCCCAACGCCAGTGCTGCACATCATGATGAAGTGTTTCACAGGGAAATCTCCTGAGTTCTGAATTCTGTAGATAAACCGTGACGAGGAACGATTTTTCGATGGTTTAATTGTCACTTCCAGGGTAACCTATGCCTCCCGCAGGAACTGTAATGCATCCTCCATGCATGACGTTCCTCCATCCAAGACCGCATCGGTTAATCACAGGTCCACCCTTCACACTTGAGGAGACATATTTTCCTGCAGACTAGTGCAGAAATGCTTCTACCACAGCTCCCGGAGCAAGGCCGCGACTAAATCAAATCAAATTGAATTCAATAAGATCTTGGCCAGTCTTCACAAACAGAAATAGACCCAGTCCTATTATTGCAGATTCATTTAATAAGTCCGATGCTGGTTTCGACCGCTGCTTCCTCTAAAATGAGGGGAAACACTAAACGTTGGTTAAGTGGCAGGAAGTTCTGGGTGACATCTCACAAGCACTTTAGGGTTTGTTAAAATCACCAGCGTGAAGCTCTGAGGCCGGGCATGTGTCTTCTTTCATGCAGCCGTTCCAGTTACGAAGGATTTCTAGAGATTTTCTGCGGCTACGTTCACACTGCAGGAAATTGTGGCCCAGATCGGATCTTTTTTTTTTTTTTTTGCTGATTCGTGACTTTTTCACGGCAGCGTGAACAACAAAGCACAAACCAAATCTGATCTTTACCGGTTCCTATTTGGGTCACTTCTACATGTGGTCCTCGATCGGACACAGGTCGCATTTTTTTGCCACGCGACTTCAGAATTCCTGCAACTTTGACGTCGTCTTTTACCCACACTCACCACGAAGCTGCGCCGGCGGGAGATAATACGTTATAAACTAAGGCATTCAAACTGACTTTAGTGGCGACGTATTAACAGCGTGTCGAATGCGACGTATTTGTTATTGTTCTTTCACGTATGCGGGTCAGTTTAGGGCCGTGAGCTGTTCAGATGTTGGAAAAAAAATCTGAATAGAGGAAGGCCTCACAAAGAAAATTTATGTTGTGGAAAAATGATTTGTTTGCATGTTATCTTTTTTTGCCATGGTGTCCCTCATGGTTCCATCCTTGGCCCCTTTTCTCTTTGACATATGCATGCTGCCACTGAGTCATTCCACTAAGAAATAGAGACTGAAAATATGGTCAACCAAACAGCTGAGTGGGACATTAAAGGGTTCATTAAGGTTGGCGGGGAGATTGAGCCGGAATCTCCTCGCTGCCCAAGATGAATGGAAAGTATGTCTTTATAAAAAAAATGTTTATACGAATACAAAGTTATTCAGTGTCACACATTGAAAGTTAAAACAGCCTTTAGTAAACTTAGCGGGATATAAAATCGTACTCACTGGTTTCTTTCCCACTATGAGCTTCTCAACCTTTTGCACCTGTGAGACATGGTCCTCGTTGGTCTTGAGCTCGCGCTTACGGATCCTCTCGTAGATGCCGACCAGAGTCTCTCTGGGGATGTCCTCCCCATCGTCCACACCTGAGAGGACAGCTCAGTTCATTTACACTGTTAAACTAAAGTCGAGGCTTTCTGTGACGGAGGGAATGATTGATGAAACCACAACGACCAAGAATCAAACATTCGTTATATAATGCATTTTTAAGCTGTATGTCCCTGCATCTCAAATTGGTCCTGGGTTTTGCTACCTCTCAAATTCTTGATGAAGTCCTCCAGCTTCATCTTCCTCTCGGGCTTGACGTTGGGGCTATACATGTCCGTGTTGAGGAGGATGATGGCGAACGCCAGGATGAAGATGGTGTCCGGGTTTCTGAACTGCCGCACCACCGTGGGGTTGCAGATGCAGTATCTCTGGCTGGAGAGATCAGACGAGGAGAATAACGTGACGCACCTCAGCTGACGCGCACCAAACTCGCCGAGCTCATTGTGAGGAAATGTTTTCAGCAAGAGAGCGGATGTGAAGCTACCGACAATTATCCACACAGGGAGGCAGCAATGACTCACAAAAATATCAGGTCACATAAAATATTCCTTCATATTTTCAGCAAAAAAAGAAAAACAGAATCAGACAGTTTTTTATTTCTAAGTTACAACTATAGGGATTTTGAGCAGGTGAAAATAAATCTGGGCATTAATCTAAAAAGGAAGGATAAGGAAAAAAGGAAAAGCGATTGTGGATGCACAGATTCTGTATTATTATGAAAAAAATCCATCTGCAAAGGAAAAATATCAAGGTTAAACGTGCAAATTATTCCAGTTTAGCATATGTCGTTAATCTAATGAGCTAACACTACTTCATTGTGAGCGTAATTATTATGGGGTGGGGACAGGAATCTGAGTGGGCCGGTGGTTTCAGTCGATGAGGCTGGCAGCAGATGGGGAAGAAGATGTTTTTGTGGCGTGAGGTTTTTTTTTCGGTCCGGGTGGGAGGCAGCCTCCCGCCCAGGGGTCGAGTCTCAAACACAGATGAGTGTTTATTTTTTCTCAGGGTTTCTGCCGATTTCAACAAGTTAAATTTGAGGCGTTTTAAGCCTTTTATAAATAAAATATAAATCATACATTTTATTTTTTAGAGCGCTTGTCATAAAAACTCTATGTTGCTTCACAGATACAGAAAAAAAAAAACAGGTAAAATCTGAGTGTATTAAGGTTTGAATGCTTTAGTGATGACTTCACAGGTTCTGGGTCAACAAACCTTCTCCACCAAAAAGGCAGCAGACATATCGTATTTTCTGATAATAATATATTTTCTATTTCTATAAATCATCTCTTCTTTCTCTGTAAAACGATTTGTCAGCCTCCTCTAGATGTTTACTTCCCGTGTGTCGGTGTCGCGCCCCCACCTGAAGGCTTCGATGAGCCGCTCCACCTTCTGGGCCTCACCCTGAACACGGATGTGGTTCTGAAATTTCCTGAGAGCCTCGTCCAGCTCCATGCCCTGGAAGTCCATTTCGTCCACCACACAGCTGGTAAGTAAGAGGACAAATAAATACCAGACATATAAGACAAAGACATGGAACTACTTCACCAGTATTTCTTTTTATGGTCTGGATTCCATAATGGATCAGGATCAGATGTAAATGGGGAAGTTATGACGGCTTCAGATCATGTTGTGTTGAGTCCTTCTTATAAAAGGTGTAACGATTGTTATTTTCTTGTCCGATTCTTAGATATTTAATAAAAGCCTGACCGGCCACACCTACGTTTAAAACCATAATGACTAGTTTATTTAAAGTGCTCTTATTTTGGAGGATTGCAGTGGAAGTAAAGCTGGTCGGCATTGTGTATGTGTTCTGACCTGTTGAAATGAATATACGCTCCGTCTTTTCTGCCATGCATTTTTCGTTTTAAAACCATAATAGTTAGCATCACATAGCAGGCTGGATGCTGGTTCTGCTCTATAGCTAGCATCGCTCTGCTAGCGTGTGTGATAAAGTGCGATTGCCCCCCTACTACTTATCGCACAGCATTTTTGAAATGATTGTCATTCTTTCCACTTTTCTCAAATCAATTTTTCTACAGCTATGGCTATAAACTTTGTGGATTTGAGCATTTATAACAAACATCTTTCACTCATATCCTATCATACTCACTCCAAGACATCTCGGTTGAACTGCTTCTGTCGATTGCCGAGGAATTCTCCAATCATCTGCCTGCTGAGCCCCTTCCTCTGCAGCAGGAAGTGAGCCACACCCACCGGTGTGTCAGGGATGAATCCCCTCTCAGTCAAGTACTGGATGCCCTTTTCTGGTTTCCTGATAAATACAACATTAAGATGCACTTAGATAAAAAACAATTAATTAAAAGAAGAACAAACAACACTCTATGTCTAAAGATACATTTCATATTAATATATAAACAGTCAGATGTTAATTAAATCTCCACTCACAGCCGAATATGAGCAACCTGATGACATCATTAACGAGCGCCAAACAGTGGAAAAAAACATTGAACTAGGCCTACGCTAAGACCCCCCAAAAGCCCCCAATCTCCTGCATTTATCAAACAATCCCCCTGATGAACTCTTCAAATAAAATTTGACCCATTATTGTCTCCCCCTTTACGAAGGCATCAGTAGTGATGAAATGTGATATTTCAGTTTTATTCACCAGAGATGAGAAACTTCTGACAGAAATAACTGTTTGATGATGTAAAAACAGCCTGAATCCGATTAAAACAAGACTTAAAACCTGAAGAAGGTGTTAAAGATGCTCAAAGGTGCCGTAACCTTGAGATACAAATGCGATGTCCTTCATAAATGTTGCGTTTTGCTTATGCAGCTCTGACCTGTGTAACACCTATGAACCCATAAGAATTCAGACCCATTTCTCCTGAAGCGTTAGGATAAAACATAGATGAAATGGACTTAAAGTCCAATATAATTCAATATTTTTGAATTATATATTTCAATCTTACTCTAATCTGCATAATTATTTTTGTTATATTCCTCTTAAACTATATTTGATTTGTAACCTCAGCACAGTTAAGTCTAAAGTGTTCACGTGTTTCCCCATAGCCTGTGATTACTTTAAGGACTGTAGGAATTTCAAGCGCTGGCACACAATAGAGCCAGACTGCAACATCTACCGTACAATTTAATTTAAAGTAAAAATAAACGCGGGGCTCGCTTTAAATCATTACAACCAAATGAAGCGAGCCAGTTTTCATCTCTTACACATTCCAGCTTGTTTTAGATCACTTTGTTCAACATGTGTTGTGAGAACAAGTAAAATGAAAACTAGAGTTTCTAAATTGGTTGAAATGTGCCTTAAGGTTGAAAAATGAACAGAGTCACATTCATTTAAGGATTATATCCTTGATTTCTAATTCCTAAAATCATGAAAGAGTCTGATAAGTAATGAACAAAAATGGCAAAATTCCAGCCATAGAAATGTTGCAACACTGAAATATCAGCCGATCGGTGGGTCGCCGGCTCCACCAGAGCCGAGTACCTACTTGTTGAAGAGATTCAGGCCGATGCGGTAGTGTCTCTTGCGGATGACATCGTTGCTGAAGATGGGCGAGTCCCAGCTGTTGCGAGTCTCCTTGTGGTACGTCTGCTTGCTGAGGGTCTGCTCGCGGAGGCTGTCTCTGGAGGAGGACTCTGAGCTGCAGTTGATGGTGTCGTTGGAGTTGGACGTGCTGTTGATGCTGTCGTTGTCCCCGTCGGAGAAATCCGATTCCGACTTACTCTGTCTGTTGGCCGAGCCGTTGATGGCCAAGTGGCTCTCCAGCTGGCGGTGGCGATGGCGCAGAGGCGCGTCATCGTCACGGGAAGGAACCCGCGGCGGTGGTCCGTGAATAATGTGTTTCGGGCTCGCCTGGGATGACGTTACGATGTGGCCGTGCTGTTCATAAACGGGGGGCCGTTTGACGGAGCCGCGGTCCGAGCGGTCGCTGAGCTCTGCCGAGCTGTCGCTAGGAGGTTCTATGGTCAACAGGGGAAGACGGTCCATTCGAAGACGCTGCTCCTGGCACTCCAGGGAAGGAGTGCTGCGGCAACTCGTGTCTGTGTCACGACCCTCATCTTTGGGGTCAATGGGCCAGTACTCCTGGGAGGAGTTGACTGACCGCAACCGCAAGTCCGATTCAGTGCTGGAGGGCTGGTCGCCTGACCTCGACAGAGCCATAGAGGGGACCATGTCCTCCTCATCGATGAAGAGTGTCACGTCACTATAGGACGCCATCGTCTCATCATGTATGCGTCCTGCCCTGCGGTGGGACTTCACCTGATAGGGCATTTCCCTCTCCACCTTAGAGCAGATCATGGCGTCTGGATCGGGACCCTCATCCCCCTGAAGGCTGCGACAGTTCAGTGCGTCATCTATCGATTCGGCCAAAGATTTGACCTGCCTGGAAAAGGCGTCCTCCAGCTCCGTGATGGCGTCCGTAAGGTCACCCTGTGGAGCTGGGTGAGACGCCATGTTGGCCTGTTGGTGGACCTCGATGTCCCCACACTCAGACTGCACCATGGACAGCGGGCTGCCGTCCTCCGTCATGGAAACCTGCCTCCCCTCAAAGTAGGAGCTGTGCAACTTCTCAGGACCCTCGAACGAGAGCTGCATCCTCATGTTGGACAGAACGATCCGCCTGGACATTCGGTTCTCGGACATGGAGCTCCTGAGACGTTCAAAGTTCTTGTTCATCTGATACTGGCGGAAGGCTGTCTGGATGGTGCGGGCCGCGTGCCGGGTTATGAAGCGCCCGCCATATTTACGCTCCAGCATCTCCACCTAGAGAGAAGATGGAGTAGAGCGACGGTAAAACTACGCCGGTAAAGGGTTTATATATCAGCTTCATTCTTTTCCCTGTGACAGAAGAATCTCACACGTGATTATTTTTGATAGGCAACACAAAAAAACCCCAAATCCTCAGATTAGAATGTAAAGCAGCAGGAGATTCGTCCAGATTACTGTGACCAACCTGTTTGTCCTGGAGGTCAGCAGAGAGTTCATAGCTCTCGGAGAGCGAGCGGGACCGCTTGATGGCCTCCTCTTCAGCCTGCTTACGGAGGATGGATTGCGAGTGCTGGAGCTTGGGCCGACGGGGTCTTTGAGGCCCAGGCTGGACCCCGTGACTGTAAAGCGGGCTGTCGAAGCGGTCCGGGCTGATGGCTGAGCCGTGAGTCACCGGACCCTGGACGTAGCTGGCTCCTCCGTCCAGGGCAGGGCCGCTGTCGTTCGGCCGTCCATCCCCTTCCACACTGCAAAGAGAACGCAAAGGTGAGATGGTGAGATGATCTATTCATTTTGCTTTAATAACCAGAAAGTAAGAATTCAACTCTAGAGCTGGAATGAGATTAAAACATCATCAGATGAACTGCGGCAGATCTCTCGGATCCATCAAATGGAAAGCGGCGTGAGTTCAGGGACCTAAAGACCTAAACTTTTATAAAGTACAGTAAGTCTTAAGGACTGGTCTCTGCTGTGGAGGAGAGAGCGCTCTGTAAAGCGTGGCATTACAGCAGTGACCTGCAGAGTGTGTTTAAATGATTGTAGTCACTTCTGGAATGTGCCGATTCTACAGCTTTACAATGTCAAGTGTTTACGGCGAGCTGCCAGACTGGGAGGAAACTTAATGCCTTAATGACTGAAGGAAATACGCCGAATGTTGTAACCATAAACGCTGCATTAACAGAACCAAGAGATTAAGCACATCCCGTCATCTGTTGTCCTTTTCTGGACGACCTCTTACACAAACAATGCAAATAAAACAAGAGGTTACTCACTCACTCTCACATTCTGACGCACTAGGACACGACGGCCTGCTGTGGAAGGAACATCTATTTTCTATGAAATGCCAACTCTTCCTCAAGATCTTATCCACCATTCCTTCAGGCAGGTCCAGAGTCCAGAGGCGACTCCGGGGAAACCAAAGTTTATGCCAACTCGAGGAGCCAATCAGTGACAAATGGGAGTTGCATCATGTTTGCTTGAGCAACCGCACACTGTTCCAATACACACGACAAAGTCCAGCTCAGAGCCGAACGGGCAAATACAACTACGACTCCATTCTAATATGGAGAGCTGAGATCTGAGCTTCCGTTTTGGGCAGCAGCTCAACAGCAACATCTCACCCGCTGACATGTCCGACCCGGCATGGTACAGTGAATTCACTCTAGACTATTGGCTGAGTGTGTTTGAAGTGTGAGAGGACACACCCTTACAGTTTACACAATCCACTTCCTTCATGAGACAGCAAGCAGCCCCCTCCACCCAGTGAAACAACACCGCTGCACAGAGACTGATGTTCAAACTAACGATTTATTTAACATTCATTTAATGGTTTACAGTCAACTAATGGCAGAGCGGCTCATTTTTACCCTTCGATAAAATAATGAAAACAATTTTTTAATTTCAATAAATCTTACCATGCCACAGATTTATTTTTGCTTTTAATTCAAAACTTGCACACAGTAAAGGCAAATTAACATATTTGTAAAAAATAATCCTAGTTTTCAGTCAAAAACCAGATTATAAATCAATTTTAAAGCAATGCAGATATTGAATTCTTTATGGGGACAGAAAATGGTATTAATAAATCAACATTTTTGATAGTCTAACTCTAAACTGAAAACCTATTTTAACTAAATTACTCTTAAACTATTTTTTGATTTGCAACCTCAGCACAGCACTCTAAAGTTTTAACGTTGTTCCCCCATAGCCTATGATTACTTTAAGGGCAGTAGGAATTTCAGGCCATGGCAAACAGTAGAGCCAGACTACAACATAAACAACACATTACAATTTAAAGTAAATATAAACCCAAAGCTCGCTTTAAATCATGACAACCAAATCAACAGAGCCGCTCTACATCTCAGGAAATCTACAGACCCCCGTTGTGATTAAGGAGTGGACCAGCCCACCGCAACAGAGACCGACTAAATACCGCAGGTATCAGACCTCCACTGGAATAAAAATGGTAATCTAGATGTAATGAAACCATCTTCATCATCACTCAAGGATGAAGCCTCGTGAAGTTGGCGTCCGCCGCTCTTTGGCTGAGGACCACTATGAGGTTGAAATGTTTGGCAGATGTCTTTATAACTTTTGAAGGGCCTGCTTTAAAATCTGGCTGACACACTAGTGGTCCCCCGAGGATGACCAGTAATAACCTGTCACCAGGACCCTTTCTCCAATCCCGCTGACTTAACGCCTCCACCACTAAAGACATAGCTCCATAATGTCGTGCTGTTTCCTCTGTAATGACGGCCGCTCTATTGTTTTGCCTCACTGTAAAATTATTTTTGACAATTATTGTAACAGCTCCTGCGATTGCTCTCCCGAGGTTCTGGGGTCTCACCCCCCGGCCTCTGAGAACATTCAAGGCACAAGCGTGCCCGACTGGTGGGATTACATCTGCACGGAAGAAAGGGCGGGGATAAGTGCGGCAGTAATTTTTTGCCGTGAGGTCATTGATTACAGCACGGTGAGATCACTCGCTCGCCACGGCGGGAAAACGGGGAAAGAAGCGTTTTTGAGTAGCTTGTGTTTTGTGCTTCCCTGATGATCGAGGAAATAACGGCAGAGCAGGAAGTTGCATGATGTTATTCGATGGAAGATTCCGTGTCGCGGAAGTGTTTTATGTGGATTACGCAAGCAGATGTTTAAAAAATGAAGGATGAAGCAATGGTGGTTGTTGTGCGATCGCTTCCCGAAAGTGAGTGCACGCTCCTTGAAATCCGATATATCCACAATAACAACGGGCCGCTCGATGGCGTCTGTCGCTCAGTCTGGTCCAGCTTTAGCTTTAATGGAGGCATGGAGAAGCATGTCAACTCAGCTGGCAGTGATTTTCAGCCGGGGGATGCAGGGATTTGGGGGGTTGCTTTGGCGTCGACCATCTCTCTCCCTCTTTCTCCCACTCCTTCCCTTTCAACACATCCTGAGCAAACAGGGCCAGACCCCCTACCCAGGCCTCAAGCCATTCCATCAGTCGGACCAGAGGGAGAAACATTCCACATCCCGGAAAAGAGGAGTCACATCTACAGGAGTTCTGGGAATAGAGGAAGACTAATGAAGTGCAGGCTGACGCGACGGAGGAAGAGGGAGCTGCAGTGTGGAGCAAAACGCCACCGCCAGACTGAAGCCGGGCAGAAGCCCTCACACAGACGCGTCCACGGAGCCGCCACGTTTTTCCAATCAACTTTGAATATGTGTTTGAAGACGTGGGTTGTTCTTTGATTAAGCTCTCTTTTCAAGCTTTTTGTATGATTTAATTTAAATCTGAGCTCCCTCATCTCATGGAATTAGCGTTCCACTTAATATTAGTAACAAAAAACTCTTTCCTCATCAACATTCTGAAACTACGGTGGAATTTCTCCACACCTACCTGCTCAGACCAGACATTGTGTAATGGTTCTTTTCTACGTCTGGATTATGCCTGCTGCCTCATTTTCTATTGTGAAAGTCTTGACGTTGTGCTCAGGAAAGGAGTTATGCGCCAATGAGCCATAACATTACAACCACAGACAGGTGAACACATAATAAAATCTCATTTTGTACTCAAAGCTGTTGTGTCGGAAGCAGGAAAAACCGGGAAGCACAAGTACCAGAGTGTCTTTGACGAGGGCAAAATTATGATGGCATCTCCAGAACTAAAGAACTTCCTTGTTGTTTCCAGTCTGCAGTTTTGCTGAAAGTTAATGCTGGCTCTGCTAGAAAGGTCCATCGCAGATATGAGGCAGATGGTTTTAATGTTATGGCTGTATATATAAAAAAAGAACAAATCACTGCAGATTGTTTTTGGGCAGTAATGTCAATCTCATTTCAGAAACTATAACGCAAACATGAAACTCAAGGTTTTACTCTTCATATTCTAAGATTCATTTAATTCATTTTCTGTAATCGCTTATCCCTGTAAAGGAGTCACAAGAGGGCTGGAGCCCATCCCAGCTGTCATGGGGTGAGAGAAGGGGGAGTGCAGAAGCTAAAGGGCTGATGGAAATTATATTTATTTCAGGATGTGGTTTAAAATAAAAAGATATAAACACTCCGTGTGAATGAATAATAACATTTCCTGCCTTAACATGATTAAGGCACCCCACACACACACTGACAATTCCTCCCGACACAACAAAAGCAGATGTTTCTTCTTTTCATAGTAGCTCATAAATTCAGATACATACACCCCACAGATGTAAGGAAATCGATTCTGAGGCTTTAAGGCGAGGAGACCACACACACTTTTTTTGATTGATTTGATTTGTTGTTCACGCTTTTGCATTATCAGAGTAACTAATCCTTTTAAGGAATAAAATAAGAATAAAAGAATCCACTGGGCTACATTATCTCAAAAGGAGGGCAAAGGCCGGAAACCAGACAGAAGCCACCTCACCCCAGGAGGTCCCATGGTCATTAGAGAAAGTCCAAACAGGGTCGTACGGTCATGTTATTTGAAAAAATACCTTCTTTTGAACAACAGAGTGATTCCTGGAACCGTTTTGGATGGTGGCAAGTTCTGTTAGATAATATGTCCTGAAAATTGTCCGGATAGGTTTAGACATTATCCGTACGTCTTTTGTTCTGTATTTTTTTAGTTCATTGTTTAAAATGCCGGAGTGAAGGCTCAGTGAACCGGCCGGGTCGAGAACTTCTGCGAAGTAAAACGTACTTCAGTGTGAAATCTTGTTTTTACATACTATTTATGGCACCTAATCCAGTCAGAAACTAAACGTGTCGAACTGGAATGTATCCACCTACAACTGATTTCTGGACGATCCTCAGCTTGTTTTCTCTGATTTCTCTTAGTTGACATTGAGAATTTCCCAATTAAGGTCAATTAGCAGTCATAACATTATGAGGAGTAAATGAAAGACGCCAAATTCTTATCGAAACGACCTGCTAGTTATCCGTATGGGTGTTTTCTTTTTAAACATTAACTGAATTGTGCTTCAGAGCTTCCGATTTAAAAAAAGAAAGAAAGAGATGTAGAAGAAAAATGAGCACAGCAAGGACAGAGCCAAAGGAAAATATAATTAAATGCGATTGCTGCTTATGTGTTTTCCTGATGCCACTCCCGTGGATGAGAGTTTGAGGCGGTCATGTGATCGCTGCATCTGTTTGTAAACAGCATAACCTCAACGTTTGAAAGGCTTTCAATTGGCGTTTGTGTCAGGTGGACAAAGACGTTGATCTGAATGAACCTTTTGGAGAACATGTTACTATGACAACATTAGAAAACATTGTTTGGACTACTAAGAGACGTTTGGAATACCTTGATATTACTTTGACGGATGACTTTGAGTTAATTAGCGAATACTCCAAGAGGTGATAATTCTCCAAGTTTTTTCACAGAGAATAACATAAGTCATGTGGTCACCACGCAGGAAGTCCCACGGTCACCACGCAGGAAGTCCCACGGTCATAAGAGGAAGTCACTAGCGTAATGTGCATGATGGAAATACTTGTGAAAAAAAAATTAAAGGCTCTTGAAATTTCACAAAAATTAGATGAGCTATTCAAACTAATCAACTCAATAAATCCCGAATTCAGCTTTCAGCACCACATCGTGGAAAATAAAGGTACGTACAGAGAAGTCTGCCAGGATAATGACGCCATAACCTGCTGTACTCCGCCTCTGATCTCTGACAAACTCATTTTAAATAACTAGAAACTCGTGCAAAGGTAAAGTTTTGTGGATAAATAAAGAATGTCTGGCAGAATCTTAATCTGCAGATGTAATGACTGTTTCTGTCCATTAAACAGTCTGATCGCAGCCGGCAGGACAGACTTCCTGTGGCGTCCTGACTACTCACATGTTGCGAAAGTAATCAGAAATCAATGCTATTACCCGGCTCAGTGTCAGGCCTCATTCTGTCTGGATCAAGGTATCGCTCTTTTTTCCCTCCTCTGTCAGGGCTCAAAACAACAACAGCAGTGTTATGATCTGGAGATGAATACTTGAAACCCTTTCCCACTACACTCAGCACCTGCCCTCGATAGATCCAGTCATGAAATAAAAATGTGCTCTCCGCCGGTGAGTGGGAGGGCTACGACACACCGCAGGAATGCCCTTCAACCGAGCCGGGGAGGCTCGGCCCAACTCGCAGATGGATTCCGTACTGGGAGACTAAACGCAGCACCATGGAAAACGTCTTCGGTGACGCGGAGAGGTGATGTGAGCTGTGAGGGGGGGGGGGGGGGGGGGGGGGGGGGGGGGGGGGGGTCAACGCCGAAACGGAAGACTCAACTTTATGAAATGGCCTGAAGCATCACATTTGCTCCCGGTAACTTCTGGTGTGCAAACACAACAAGAGGTGGTCACATTTTAGCGTGTGGTCCGACGCTCCTCTGAGAAACACACCTCTCTGCTCTCTACAGACAAAGCCTCTTAAGCTCCAGCAGCTGGGTTACTACCCTCATCGGATGACAGACAACACACATCCGAAAGCAAACATGCATCTCACACTATCCTCTTACACTTACCAGCCGTTCAGCTCCAGCTCCAGCAACGACTTGGTCTTCTCTGAATTACACTGCAAACACCACATGCTGGCCTGCACTCCCCAGACGACGTATTCCTAAACATTAGCACTCCTCCACACCAGTACCCATCGTTGCTCTAGAGGTTTTTCAGCAGAAATACATCTCAAAGCTGCTCTCCTCTCTGGGCTTGTAGCTCCCTGGTCCTCACAGAAGGTTCCATTTCTTTGCCTGGTGTAGCTCCCTTATTGGCGGCAGGGGTACATGGTCGGAGCTAAGTGGCAGTCTGCAACCTCTGACAGACAAATGGAGCTTTTTTCTGTTTCTCCCTCTTCCTCTCTGTGCTGTATGCCGGGCTGGTAAGTGTATAAGGGGGGCGGAGGCTAGGAGACAGGGGAGTGAGGGTTTCTTCCAGGCCCTGAGCAGTATGGGAGGGGGCGGGATGCTAGGAAGGGTGTGTGTGTGTGTGTGTGTGTGTGTGTGTGTGTGTGTGTGTGTGTGTGTGTGTGTGTGTGTGTGTGTGTGAGAGAGCAGTGGCACGGTAGTTTGGTAGAAAGAAAAAGGGATGAAATACCGACACTAATCAAGCGAGGAGGGAACACCGAGATGACCCGGGATGTCCTGAGAGGAAAAACTTGAAGAAAGCGGAGCTTGAGAGAGTGAGGGTAAGGCGATGAGAGATAAAGCATCAAAAGCACAGATGTGAGGGGGAGAAAATGACAGCTTGATGCAGTTTTAGCTCTCCGACTTTCGCAATTATTAAAAGAATTTCTGAGAAGCACCTGACAAACAACGAGGCAAAGTCAACAGTGATGTTTGCGAGAATCACATGTGATGCAATCAGGGTCATATTTCCTAACCTTAAACGGTTGCTTTAACTTTGCAATCTCAAAAAGCGATCCATTTGGTGCAACTTAAATCGTAGCCAGAACCAAAAATGGCGAAATAAGCTTGTTAGCTACCTGTCCTGGATTCTGTGGTAAAATTAGATTTCAGCATAAAGACTTTTTATAAATCATCTTTATAACCATCCACTCCTAAATGTCCCCGTGGGGATTCATTCAGTCTTTCTATTGGACTCTAAAAAGCCTTTAAGAAGCTCAATGTGTCCAATGTTGATGGACCAGAACTTCTTTCAAAGGTGAAAAACTCAAAAATTGAGCACAAAAGTTAGGGCCCCTGAAAAGTTTGTCCGAATTCTGTCCATCAAGTTTCAAGGGGATGTGGATAGACCATACTCCAACAGATAGCGCTGTGGTGGTTGATAATGTCTGGCGTAATAAAGTGTAAAGGGGTGAAAAGACAATGTATGTGCAGATAGTGGCAATTGAGGAAGAACGCAAAGAGGATTTTGGAGTGTTTGAATGTCGGAGGTACATTTTTAGAGCATTTTGCACAAAAGAAAAAGGACCTGGACGGCAGTTATGGCAAGTACAAGAGAGTACATCTATTTATAGATCCTGTAAGAGGCAGCCCAACTCTAGCTCTTGTATTTTCAACCGCCTCTAAAGCCGCGTTGTTTTATCTTCAATGATGCCATTTTGCTAAAATGCCACCCACATTGCATCATCAGTTCAAAAAACACCGGGACTTCCGGTCCGGCATCCAGTCTTCACGCCAGACCCCAAACTGAAGGTGCCTGTGCTTCACGGCGTTGTTGAGACAGGCCAGAGACTAATCACCCCTCTGAGAGAGGGGGGTTGGGTTAAACTGCCCCCAAGTCAAAGGTATTTTCTATATAATGACAACAGGCACAGGAAACAGAGGAGAATGGCTCCCACATGGAGCCAGTTTATAGGGACACCAATCATCTACTATACACACACACACACACACACACACACGCGTCTCTAGAGGGAGCTGTGGATGTCCACTAATTACAAGCCGGAACCCCCAAGATGATAACCTTCTCTCAACACGTTTCATCAGGGACTTCAAACGAAGGACGCAGAGAACGAGACAAAGCAAAACTAAGAGGACGTTTATCCTAACATGTGCATATCCCACAGCGGGATTTCATGCAGTGAATGATTACGTGCAGAAAGGATGACTGACAGTTACAGGCCAACCGTTCTGTTTCACTGAGTCTGACGGCGCTGCAGGAACCCGAGTCAACTTTCACAACCTTTTTCCTTTTTTCCCCCGCAATCTCGCCAGCCTTACTGGAATCAATTTATTGCTGAGCGCCAGCACACACAAAACAAAAGACAAAAGAGAGGAAAACCACATTTAGGACCATTTAAGAAACAGCCATCCTCACTGTTCTGTTATTCCGTTAGGTGCGATCGGCCGAGAGGCCCAGGCGGAGGCAGGCATTTGGATTTCAGAAAAAGGAAGCACGATACCAGATATGGAGCCCAGCTGCAGGCCTTGTTTTGTTGGCGGACCACAGGGAGTGGCTAAATAGAGCTTTATTTGTTTAGCAGTGATATATGAAGTAATATCATGGCTTCATTTTGTATGCAATCATGTGCCTCCTGTAAGCCCTGAGCGCGACATGATTGTTTCAGCATGAGGCTCAGGGGTAGCATCGCAGAGAAGCGCTCCTTTGATGATCCAATTAGATAAATTGTAGGTAAAACGGCGCTGTTCGAGTTTGCACAATCTTCAGGATACTTAGCAAGCCTGTGTAATTCCCCGTCTGCCTGCCTGTGCGGCGTCTCCTCTCCTCCTCCTCTAGGGTTTCGATAGCCGCCTCCAGCCGAAGGCCCACTCCATCTCCTGCCTGCCCGGCGCTCTGCTACAGGATGATGTCATTGAGAATTCCAAGCAGAGGCCCACTTTCTGGTCATAAAACGCCATTTCTTCAACTCGGTACATATGGTCTCTCTGCATTTCAGCTCACGCTTCATCATTCCCCCCCCGCCCCCCGCTCAGTTCATCGCCCTCCCTTCTTTTCCTCTTCCTTCTTGTTTTATCCTAAGGAAACTTAGACGCAATACACATGGGACCGGGACACCGGGTCGGCTCCAAATGCCTTTATCAGGTGCATTCCCACAGACACAGCATCTGAATATTATCAGAGGGAAAAAGGGCATTTTCCCATTGCAAAAAGAAGAGTGAAAAAAGACAGAGCAAAGGAAAATGCCTCAAAGGAAACTTCAGGGGAAAGGATAACTTCCTGGAGACCTGGTCACAAGGTTCTTGGTGCTGCGTGCTCTGTCTACATGACATCATGCGCCGCTTCTGATTATCTGCTTTAGCTGGATGCCGAGCGACTGAGACCTGTGCTGGAAAAACGGAAAAATAAAATGAAAACTCAGTCCTTGCCGGGGTCTGGAAACAATTAGAATGGAGTGAGGTCATAGTTTGATACAACAGCATTGTAAATGAGTGGTGCGGGATGGCTGTAAGAACACAGACGACTTTGTTTAGGATTGGGGGGGGGGGGGGGGGTAAAACAAAACACAAAAAAGAAACAGCTTTTCACTGTAAATTCTCAGGAACAAAGATTTTTTTTGTGGATGAGAGGGGTCTGGCAGAAGATGTATAAATAGAGCTGAGATGAGAGTAATTAAAGGATATGCTGCTTCGGCTCATCATATCCTGGCAGCAAAGCTGGAGCAGATGTGTTGCCTGTGGGATCCGATGCAAATGATCAAAGATCCTCGGTGGCAAGTGACGTCTGACAGACATTTCTTCTTTCTCTTGTTCAAACAACGCCTTGTAATTTCAATCCAGACAGAAACAAATCTGTTTGTGCAGACACATGAAAAAAAAAAACTGAAGGCTGAGCGTCAGGAGAGGAAATCAGAGATTCGTCTTGAACCTCTAGACCGACTGAAGAAATTCAGGTGCACTAAATGCATGGCCGGGACTAAAGGTTTGTCGCTGTGGAGAATATCGTGCAGAAGAATTTGGCGTGAAAGCAGCACGACGGGTTTTGTGAAGGGGAGAATCTGTCCGCCGGTGGGACAGAAAACCTACATAGAAGGAGACGTAATGACTAAGGAAGTAAAGTCTGCTGATGCAGGTGAAAAAGAGACAAATACAACAAACTAAACTGAGCCTCCACCAAAAAATAAGAAAAAAAAAAAAAAAAAGAGTTCCTATCCTGAGGTGTGGAACATTTCTGGTCACAGAGAAGATGGTGAAAGTCAAAAACACGTGTGTTGCAAGCAATGTTTTGCCCCTGAAGCAGCACAAGCAGGGCAAGACCGCAAATGTACATAATCAGCTTAAACGTCATCACGAATTATGGAGCGCCCCCAAGAGTCACATGAATACTCGCATTAATCGAGTCTGCACAGAATGTTCCATAACAAAGTGAAAGTCGAAATTGAATGATGTGCAAACTTTTCTCCTGTTTTTTTCACCATAAAAACAGGACAAAAGGAACAATTGTTCATTGTGTTTGTCATCATAAGTTGTTGTTGTTGTTGTTTAATTGCTGTTTTGAACCCCTGTCAAGTATTTGAGTGCAACATAATTAGAAAAAGAAGTTTGGTTGAGGTTGTTGATCTCAATTCACGGCAAAAAAAGACTGAGATCCTCATTTTTTAGAGCCCCTAATTTAAAAAGGGTCAAGTTTAATCACCGAGAAGTTTTCAACATGATGTATTGATTCCCCAATTAAATAGTTTTGTACCTGTATGAAAACCTTAGTCATCAAGATGGATCTTGGTTTAACTCTTTTCTGGGCGGAGCCTTTCCTTGTTCTCTCAAGAACCTGCGTGGGTTTCCTCTCGCATTCTCAAAATAAATGCCAGTCAGGTGGAGTCGAGACGTGAAATTACCCTCAAATATGGAAGGTGGTGATTAAATGACCTGTCCTGGGTTTTTTCTCTGCCGTCCTCAAAATGACTGAGTGGGCTGAGAAAAAGGCATGAATCAAAATGACACCCTTTCAGTGGGAACAAAGTCAATCTTTACGACTCGGCTCCATGTTTAAGTGCCCCTGCTTTTCTGCCTGGGCACCTAAAAGTACACTATTATTCGTGTATACATGGATCCAAGGCTCCCGATTTCACGCATATGCTCCGTCTGTAAAAGGCAGATGGAGGTCAGGTGTTGTGGAACTGCTAGCATTAGGAGAAGCAGGTCAGGGTTCGTCCATCTACAATATTTTCCCTTCACTTCACTCCATTACCAAAAACTGTATTTCTCTGCAGCCCCACAGAAACAGACTACAGCACTTCTCTCCCCGGCTAAAAATAGACCCATGTGAGGCGAGGCACTCTGGTAAACACTCTGCGTGGAACACAAACAATGCCGTGAGGGGCAAGGAGAAAACCACTGAACGGTCCGCTGGTATCACGTCAGTACCCGCTCCTCTGGGTCGGACTGGTGTGCAGCATGACTGTCAGAGTTTAAGGTCGGTTGGATGAGAGTGTAAGACTCAAACCTGTGTCTCTTGCGGTTTGGACCTAACTATGAATGTGACAAAGGTCACAGCAGATATAAATACACCCGGTGGTCAGGACAGAAACAGGACTGTGGCACCGCTGCAAGACTGACTGAACAGAGCTCTCACATGACCAGAACCATTCCACTGTGGGCTCTCGGCGTGAGAGTGCCACAGACTGGTTAGAAACATTACTGCACTCTCGCTCGTCCAGGAGATCCGGAGGGTAAGAAATGCGGCAGTGATGTCATCCTGCATGACTGAGGTCAGACGTGTTCGTCACGGCTGTAAATCAGGAGGATGGCCGGAGCATGCGAAGGCACCGGGATGTAAAAAGACTAGATTTCTTTGGTCGGGACATGGCGGGGCGAGTCGCCGGAGTGGTGCAATGAGCTATTTAAGGCCGAGACCATCACGCACCTGTTTCAAGTCGCAAACAGGGATGTGGGTTTGACTGGCAGCAATGACTCTTTCATTCAAAGCATAAAAGTAAGGTTTCTTTGCATCGCTTGGAGTTGTTTATGACTAAAACATGCATTATATGCATAAATAATATATGTATTGTATGTCTATTTATGTATATAATTCCTTTTTTTTAATACAAAAAATCAACAAAGTCAATCAATATTGTAATAATTAAAATAGCATTTGATAAAAGAAAATAGTCAAATAGTCCTGTCGCAATGAATAATAATATAATAATACATTTAATTTATAACGCTTTTTACATTTGGATCAAATCTCAAAGTGCTACAAAGTAAAAGCAGATAAAAGCATCATTAAAAAATAAAATAATAACTATATAAAAACATGACCAAAAAGCACAAATGTTAATTAAAGTTATAGGTTCTGCTAAAAATTAAAGTTTTTGGTATTTTTTTAAATGTGTCAGTCGTCTGTGGAGCCCTCAGATGGTCAGGGAGGGCATTCCACAGATGAGGGGCAGCAGAACAGAAGGCCCGATCATAATTAAATACTTCATCAAAATGAATCATCGTCTTAGATTTCAGAACCTTGACATTCAACAGTCTCTGTTTTAAAGCATTTTAAGTTTCCACAACATGGAAGCTGAGAACGGCCATGGAGGGAGATAATTATCTTTGTCCTTTTTCTGCCTTGTGAAAACTTTTTACCCACCAATGGAAAATCGTGTGTCACCATGGCGACGCGTAAACACCGGTCGAAGAACAGCTAAAAACGCAATTTCTGCCTGTGTTTAACCTTGAATGAGATTAATTTGATGTGTTTTTTTATCTATAATGGAAACTTCTCAGTCAATATAAAGTATCATTTGTTGTATTCAAGATGGTGATTAAGGTTTTGTTCGGAGTCACATGACCGCAAGAACTGTAGGCTAATTAAATATGAGAAAGGGTTGGGGATAATGAGTTAACACAGCCATGAGACGTCTGATCTATGATGATCATTTAGAAAATAACAAGTGAACGGCCTGTTTTTTCTCTTTAACGCGAGAAAACGAATGATAAATGAAGAGTTAATTATCTCGTTATGATGATATAACGGCAGAAAAGAAGATTATCCGCCTCCATGGCGTCTCTGGGCCTCCATACCACAAACGTCCTAAAGTATAATACATGCATACTCAAAGAGTTATTACGCCTAAAAATTTAAGTTTATTTATGTATTTCAATTACAAGTTAATATTCCATGCATGAATGTTACAAGTAAGAATTAGATTTATTTAATAGTTCGGACAAATTTCTCGGAGTTTTAAATACATTTCCCATTCGAAACATGTAATTTCCAGAAATAAGGATATGTAAACCAATCTCATACATTTTTGCCGGTTGAATCCTGCTCATTCTACAGAAACGCTCAAATAACGATGCTAAACATTCTTTACTGATTAAATGAAATTCCATTTCATAATAAGCCTCCATGTTGATTCCAAGAAATTTGAATACATACATTTTCAAAATATGACCACTTAGATAAAATCCAAATTGAAGCATTAGCTTAAACTTAAACTATGTAATAAGTCATTAAATCTCTTTCTCACTGTTATCCTTATTCCGCAACTCGATTTCCAGGAATCATCAAGTCTGCATTATTTTGGAATATAAATAAATTCCTTCTATATAAACCCGACCTGTTCCTTAAATAATTATCTCAGCGTGTGTTTGTAAACACGTGTGCGTGTGTTTGCGTGCCATGCAAAGCAATCAATAAGAAACCGTGAGCTAAAGGAAATCAGTGAAGTGAGAAAACTGCCTTGAAGGCTCACGAGGATAAAAAAAAAAAAACGCTGCTCCATTCATCTCCTGCTGCGGCGGCGCTCAAACAAACGGCTGACGACGTTCAACAAGATTCAAGATTTCGTCCGTTGTTGTATTCAATCACGGCAGCGCATTTGTTCAAAACGGCACAAGAGCATAAATCTGATATATAAGGGATTAACATGGAAGAGAAACAGACAAAGAAGTAAAAGAGAGAGATTAAAACTACCACATTCCTTCATCACCCAGACAGTGATGCCTTACATTCCTCCACTACTCACCTCACCGCACACAGCTGTCTAATCACTTTAGCAGACTACGCCTGGCTTTGCTTCTCTCCAGCCCCGCAATCGGCACTCGGGACACAAGTCACCCGTTGCCGTGCTCTGCCTTCCCTTCCCTTCCCTTCCCTGGCGAAGTTTGCGGTTCATCTGTGGCATCTGAAGCCCACGGCGGGATCACTATAGCTACTGAGGTCCAGCAGCGCCGCCCGGTTCGGTCGTCTGCACGGCCACAGGCCACTGTTTGGGCTGGCATCGCGTATAAAGACGGTCATTCTCGTTTCTGCTGCAACACGCCCGTAAAGTATGTGATTTAGGAAAACACCCATGAGACAAATCAATATGTCACTCCACCAAATGATTGTTGTGTTTTTTTCTTTTCACCCAGCTATGACTGCATCCTTGATAGAATAAGTCTAATCTCCGTCACAACTGGGGCTCCCAGAAATACGAGGGACATCGTTGAGTAATGTTGACGTTTAAAATAAACGTTCTGCATAAAGAATGGTACGATGCAAAGCAAATCAAGAGCTCCCTTGACCACCACCTGACCAATTAGTGCTGTCCCAAGCCCGGATCACTGGGGACGGTTGTGTCAGGAAGGGCATCTGAGGTAAATGCTAAATCCATAAGCAACCAAAAGAGGAAGACGAAGAAGAAAGTGGATCATTCGGTCTTTCGAAGTATTTCCGATCAGGGCCGGTGAAAACACACCCAAAAACTGATCTTTGATCAACACATGCTAAAAGCTAACACGAATTGTTTATCGTCACATCGACTGTCTACATATATAAAAATGTGAGTCAACCCGTTTGAAATATGACCCAGTGGCAGCAAGTATATGCTAAAAAAGTAAGGGCCCTAGGATGGGGCCAAGGGGGGCACCACGGGAAAAAATAACATGAAAAAAATTTTGTTTTTCTTTTCTTCCGGATGTCATTAAAAGGTTTCAAGCACTGTGGATACATTTATTAAATGCATTAATTATATCAACACCTTGATGAACCAAAACTTCTTACAACTCAACAGTGACAAAACTCAAAAAGCCCACCTCAGTTCTCTCTCCATTCTGCCCAAAGACCACAAAAGAAGACTTGGTATTATCATCTATGCTGAACTCAACTTTCATTACCACATTAATCATTTTACCACCGTCACCTGCGGGGTCCCTCAGGGATCAGTCCTCGGCCCCATTTTCTTCATACTGTTCATACCCCCCCTTGGCCATGTCATAAGTCCATATGGACTCTCATTCCATTGCTACGCTGATGACACGCAAATCTACATAAAGACTGACACATGTTCCTCCTCAGCTTCTCCATCCTCATCGTCATCATCATCTCCCCCGTTAACTCTCCGCGCCTGTCTGGAGGAGATAAAGGTGTGGATGAAAAAACAGCTCCAAAACCGAACCAATTTTAACCCCAAAAAATTGGGGGGCACCCCACATCAGACCCAGTCTTCCTCCAGAACCAGCATTACCTTCTCTGGTCATGACATTCCCTTCTCTTCATCAGTCACCAAGTACAAGTAGAATGGACGCCTGAAACAGTCTCTACTCTGGACTTGTGCATGACTTATCCTGAAGCACGACTCCCAAGCAAGGACCAAAAAGAAATTCTCATATTAACTCTCCAATCCGTGGACCGGCATCCAATACATGCAAGAATTGATTTTAAAATACTTTTAACTTTCTATAAAGCCAAAGCTGAATGGCCCGGCTCCAAACTACATCAAAGAACCGCTGGTCCATATCAGCCAACAAGAATCCTCCGATCATGAGCCAGTGGTCTTCTTGTTGTCCCTCACATTACATCCGGACAGGTGGAATGCTCTCCTGAGTTTCATTGATTGATTATAGTTTTTTTTCCTTTCAGTATTTGATGTTTTTATACTTGTATTGTTCTTGTGAAGAACATTGTGTTTGTTTGTTTTTTTATTGCATGTAATGTGCTCTACACATACATTTATTCATCTTCTGCCGTTACTAAAACATCAACAGGATATAGAAGGGGATCTCCCAGCTGAGTAACGGAATCCGCCATGAGAAGAACACTTCATTAAATCAATTAATGATCTGGATAAATAACGGTGAGCTGAATATTAATCAATCGGAATCATCACCTCGGCTAAAACCGTGCACCCCTCTAAGCAAAAGAAAACGCATTAGCTATCCTGAGCCTCGCGAAAAAATAAGTCTTTCAGAATTTATTCCACTTGGAAGCGAATGCATGAAACATATTTCATTTTAACGGCCCTCTTTAGTCTGACAATGAAGGAATCCCTCTTGAAGCATAATGTTGTTTCAGGAGAAGGAGCACAAAGCCGTGAAACTGAATGCAGATGTGGGTAAGTGACAGCTGATAGGAATTTGATTAGCGTGCTGCACAAATACCTTTAAGTCACCGGCAGATGCAATACTCACATCATAAATTCCATCATGGAAATACAAGTCGTACCGGTGAGGAGGCCTCGCCGTCGCCGCCGTCGCCTCATTTCAAGCTGCCGTGATTCCGATCATTTAATCAACGTGAATAGCAAGGAATGAGACCACACAGGCCAAACAACTAGAGATATCGGATACGGCGCAGACAAACAATCTAAATGGTTTTCCAGTCCGTGCTCAGCAAACAAGAATACGTTTTTAGACCCTAAGGGATGAAGAGATTTGATTAATAGGGAAATTTGGGAACTGAGTGGAACTGCTGCGTCAGGATTCATTTGTCATAGGAAATCCGGATTTTTATTTTCCTTAAACAAAAAAAAAAAATGAAATTCATCAAATCTGTGTCCAAGGACCACACTACTGGAAAAACTAGATTTCTGCTGATGTGGTTCGACAATATCTCCCGGCCCTGGTCACATGTGAGCAAACTGAAATTTAAATAAAATCAGATCTTATATTTTTCACATTTTGGATATAAAAAGTCAAATACGCCTAAAATGTGAAAATGAATATGTCTCTTAAATGTTTTTTGTCTATTCAGTTCAAAAGAAAGGTAGAAACTTTAGTTTTTTGGTTGTTAATCGTGGTTATTTTGCTGCAATGTGCTTAAATGACCAATCTAAACCACGCCAACGTCACCTGATCGCAGTCAAACTTTTTTGCTTCCCACAATTAGCAACACCTGAGCAACAACTGAGAGCTAGTGTGTCGGCCTTGAAAACAAACAATGCACCCCCTAGTGGTATGGATGAACCATTACATACGCAACAAATTAAATATTCTCTTACACATACATTTTTCCATTTGATGCACTCTCCTAGATTATAGCATAAAGATCGTTCACGTCTTTAATCCCTTTACAGTTCTTGACCAAAAAAATAATTAATTAATTATGCAGAGTGAAGAATTTATTAAAATGCCAACAAAATTGCAACGTTGCAGCAACCAAACACCAGAAATTTGTTATCGGTGCACCTATTATGAATACTATACCTATGGAAGATGGAAGAGAGTAATCATCTCTAGGATGCGCTCAAACCTACCTCTGGTCAAAATTCCATGCAAATCCGTCTATCAGCTTTTCTGTAATCTTACCGAAAACAAACAAACAAACAAACAAAAAAGTTTGAAATGAATAAGAAAAGTGAAGAAACCGATCACATGAAAACTAGAAACCTCACAGAATCCTGTCCAGTGGTTAATGAGGATGGATATATCCGATTCCGTACATTAAGTGCAGGCAGACAAGGTTGAATGGATCGCTTAACGTGTCATGATCAGAACTTCTCCCAGCCACGGGGAAAATGCGATCTGTCCTATTTAAATATTAACAGACGGTCGGCGTTGAAAGCCCCTGGCAATGAAAGCAGAATTAGTAAAATACATATTTAATATTTCATGATGGTCTTCTCTTGACCCACAACAAGGTTCTGGGGCGGGGTTGGGAAAAAAATTAAAAAGCAGTTCTTAGAAATGGAAATCTGCTCAGGGACTGATTTCGTTAATGTAAGACGGACGAGCGGAAAGCAATCAATCACAGAAAAAAAGCAGATAGATCAGTAATCCTCCATCTAGGCTAATTTTTTTTTTCCTCTCCCTCGCAGGAAAGTGAAAGGGAAGCCGAGGAAACCTTTTCGTGCTGAGGAATAGATTCATGTTGACATATTCCAGTGGAACAAGATATCCTGAGTCAGCAAGTTCCATTCATGCCACATTTCCACAAGACCTGATGTGTGCCAGTCAGCAGATCTCCGATTTCATAACGCAACACTTTCAGGAAGGCCCTTTGAGGAGGGGGTTACACAGCACCGCCTTTTATTGCCCCGTTTCTCCAACTACCTGCCATGACGTCTCCTAAATACAGCGCAGGAGCATTTATAAGACAGGAGGGTTCCACGGGGGCGCAATGATTAATTCACTTCCTCCACGACAAACTACCCAACAGTGACTAACGTTGTTTGGCTTCCATTAAATTCACACACAAGCGGAACGTATTGGGCGGGTTCTAGCACACATTAGATGTCGACAAGAACCCAACTCCTACCGGGGCGAAACAGATGAGCCAGCGGAAATTATAGTACGTCAACGTGACAACAGCCGCCATCAGAGGAGGCTAGGAGTTAAAAAAAATAAATATATATATACAAATTCGGGACCTAACTGAGGAGACAAATTCAAATATTGAGTAAATCTGTCTGCGAGCCTCGGAGGCTCCATAAAGCTTACAGTTTTACTGGCTCAAAGCGAAGGGCAGGTCTCAGAAGGCTGGGGGCACATCGATTAGAAGCCCCCTCAATTACTTATTACAGAACCCCATCCCGGCTCTCTTAGCCCACGGGACCGGCGCCTGCTCCCTGTAACGGTTGATTCATTGCATCTGACACTGCAATCATGTGCAGCTCAGCAACTGAAGGCGTCCGCATCAGCAGTACCAAAAAGAACTAGAAATACCCCCCCCCCAAAAAAAAACGGTTTCCCATGATGCACTCAATACAAGACAAATGGAATTGGACGAGGATGTGGAAACATCAGAGGGAGAGAACGAGACTTTCTGGGATCCTACAGACTTTTGGAAAAAGATGTGTTTCGACTTAACGCCGACTGATTGTGAGAGTTTCACTTCAATTTCAACGCATTTGAATCACGTAATTATCACATAAACAAAGTAATGGACTTAAGGTGATGCATATTTGTCGTGAAAACATGAATGGAGCCCGTAAAACAGATGTTTGGGTAAAAAAACATACGTGTTTTCAATAAATTTACCCTTTAAATGAATAAAAACGTAACTTCCTAAAACCTATTTGTAAACTAAGCTCATACATTTTACCCAATTACATCCTGCTTACATGCTGTTAATAATGATTTATTTTCATAATTAACAGCAGATTTATGTTGATTCAATGGAATCTGAACACACATATTTTCAAAATATGATTATTTCAATAAAAACAATTAGATAAAGCGAATTTAAAATGATTATATAATGAGTTTTTTTTGAGAGCAGCCCTCATTCCGTCGTTTTAATCAAGTGAACTCCCTCGCAGCATCGGGTGTCCGTCAAACGCCAGCGGGTGTGCCGCTAGAGTGAGACTCTCACGCCGGAGTGCTAATCTAAGTGAGATCAGGAATCCGCCCGGCCCATGAGAAAGTTACGTCTCTCGGTGGAGTCCACCTCTTGAAGTTGCTCCTTCAGTGAGAATTCTGGGAGTTCACAAAAGTAAGGAGTATTTTAACGGTGGGAATAAGTAGTTTGACACTATTTTACCTCGGATTATAATCTGCTGAGATTATGTACCTCTACAATGTGGATGCATTTAATAAGACGATGACTCCATTCATCATCTGGACACTGCCATTTGCTGCTGGGGGGCTACTGGGGGGCTACCGGGGTCGGAGCTGAGAGGGGGGTGAGAGTGAGGGCCGTAAAAACACGTGCTGATAAAAAGCCACATAACGCTGAGGGTAACTGCAGAGGAAGTTGGTCACTCCTACTGACCCCCTTTCTTGTTAACATAGTTATCAGACCAGTTAACACCGGTCAGCCATTAAATGATGACCCCCTGACTGACATTGATTATCTCATTAAAGTGGCGCCCGTCTGTAGCGGATGATGAAATATTAGACAGCGAGTGAATACTTTATCCTCGAAGTGGATTAGTGAGATCCGGGAGCAGGAATAAACGGGCAGAGAGTGGATTCTCTCTGACATTCGTACTACGTCAGGTGTGCGGTTGATGTGCTGAATGAAACCGTAAAAATGATGGAATTTGTGAATTTACACCCTTTTCCCACCTCATGCTAAGAAATAGGCAGTGATTACACTCCGGTGGTCTGCACATCAGCGGTAAACGGTCTGTTGGACTTGAGGGTCTCTCAGCGACGACATTCTACGTATGGAGCAAAAGTGAGGCCATGATTAAAAAGATTTGAATCTGGTCCTCAACCTCAGTGGTGCTACAGGTGAAGCAGCAGCACCTGTAGGGTCATTATAAAAAATCAAAAGTGCAAATTAAAAACATCTGCTGGACAGCCCGATAAATAAACACTCTCAAGTGATCTGCAATGATAAAATAATTGCCATCTTGGGTTTTGTGCAGCATTCTGGCACCTGGTTGCTCTTGTCTTGTACTTTAAGTCTCTTTGAAGAGGGGATCAAAAAAAAAAAAAAAGAAAGGTTGGACCTCCAGGCTTCCCATTTGTAGTCTGGTCTTTTCTTACAATTTCTCATATTTGATGAAGAGTTCAGTCCACATTAATGACGTAAGCTGAAGAGCGGCATGAAAGGCGTGACAGGCTCACGGCGTGAGCGTAAAAGGTTCGCAGAGTCGTCTGCTAAAGCACACAAAAGTTCTCGGAGCGCGAGGTTGAGATGCCTTCAGGAGCTTCTTGCTCCTCTGCGACACGTTTGAATAACTTTCAGGCCCCATACTGACCCTTTTTTTTTTTTTTTTTTAGATAATAAGCAGCGTACCCAGAGATTTTTGATTACTCAGCATCGAATGATGAAACATGGCGTAATTCTGTGTAATAAAAACAAAACTAATAAAAACAATTGTTATTCAGAGTTGTTGCGGTGCCTAACGATCCCAGTGGGGAATTCTTCTCTAAAAACGTAACTCAGCAACTTTCGTAGCAGAACGGCGAGATAACAAAGCGCGTGGGCTGCTGGCGTCCAACAGGGCGGCCATGGGGGATGACAGAGCGGGACTAAAGGGAGGACAGGAAGGAAGAACGGCCGAGTCGAACGTGAGAAAAAGGGCAAAAGGGGAGGCAAATATACGACAGCAGTTATGTAACGATCACAAGGCAGCTTTGTATTCACAGCCCGTCGCTGTCACACACAGCATGACTGATGAAGGAGAAGCCCCCTCACGTTCTGTGCATCTAATAGGCTCTAATGGTGCCCTCGCTACGCCATCCATTCTGCCAACGGGTCTAATGAGAGCGGGCCCGGGCGGACCGCTCACATGAAGGTCTTCCAGAACAATGGGCTGGAAAGTGGAGCATTGGAGGTCCTGCAATAGGTTTCATTGAAAAGATGTCTACAGGATGCTCGACATGAGCAGGACAATCATCAGGAATGTGTTTGTGGCTCGGAGAGATGTTGGGTTTGGGACGGACGGGCTCGACCGGGTCGGAGTCACGCTCATCAGAGACAGCGGAAGGCTGAAGGGACTAAAAACAAACTTCCCGTGGAGTTCTTAGGTTCACATAGCAGCTTCAACATGACATGTCTAATGACAGATGAAGAGAAACTCATCCAACTCCCTCCTGGCATTTAGCATCAGCATCAGAATACTGAGCGGCTGTGTCGGAACCTCAGGTCGCAACACACCTCCCATGTAAATAGTCCAACACATGCACGCGCTCAAAGTCTCATTTCATTTCATTCATTCTTGTAAAACACTTGCAGGTCATTATTTTCTTTAAAAAGGTTTACGTGATTGTTTTCAGCACAGAAAGACGTAAAATATAAAAAAAAACGACTCATTGGAATCTGGAGTGAAGATTCTGACTGCACAAATGTCCAAACGTAGAGGAAGATATAAAACCGAGAGAGGCCACCTACCTCCACTCATCGCTCTCAGAGTTGGACCCATGCAGTTTGAAGCGAGCGCCAGGCTGCGTTAACAAGGTGAGCGTGGCTGCCGCGGCTCCCTGAAGCTACTGAAGGACACTGGGAATCTCCACCTGAATGATTCCCTCTCCACCCTCTCCATCAGCACCTTCCCCCCCTAAACATCAATGAAAAGAGGAGGACCTCCTCCTGCCTCACTCTTTCTGAAAATCTCTCCGCTCGCTCTCAGCCCCAACATGCCTCTGCCCTGATCCACGCGGAGTTACTGAGCTGCTGGGATGATGGGGGGTGGGGGGTGGGGGGGTGGGGGGCATGTCCGGAGTCTGAGTGTCTGCAGGGTCGCTGATTGTGTTTTTCTCCCCTCCTTCCCTCCTCAGGTCACATGCTGCTGCTGAAGGGGAAATCTGGCTGGAGTTCAAAAGGAAACACTTAGTCGTCTTATTGAACACTTTTAATCAAATAGAAGGTTTTTTTTTTACTGATGGTTCCAGAGTTAATATTGAATGATGACTGCGTTAATTCTAAGTCTGTTGCACGCCGTCTTCTGTCTCGCTGCGAATTAGGGCTTGGTAAATTAATTCATCGTAATAAAAATGTGGATTCATACGTCTGTGTCATCACAGTTCATGCATTCATGCAGCTGTTCCACTCTGCTGCATCGAAAAAAAAAAGGGGGGCGCCTAGTTTTTATCCTTCAACAAATGCAGCATTGGACCAGCTGATGAAGAGCAGCAGAAACTGAAAGGATGATGAGAGCAAGTATGCAAGGATTTTATCACCGGCATCATTTTTTCATCTATTCGATTTTTTTAGTTCCCTCTCATACTTTCTACACAGAGAACGTGAATTTGATCTCAGAATTGTTTTGCTGTGAGGCGCAGGTGAGGCACAGGTGAGGCGCAGGTGAGGCACAGGTGAAAGCCACAACACCGCACTGCCCACAACCCGGGAAAAAATATAAAACATAATCAAATTACAGGTGATCTAACAACCTCAACCGCGGATATAACCAGCGAGAATCCGATTTGGGTGGGAGTGCTGAATACTCACCCACTCAGCCATAACATTAAAACCACCTGGCTAATCTAGTGTTTGGTCACCGTTTTGAGGCGATGCGATGTGATGATGTGTTTCTGACACAATCATTAATTATTTCAATTAGACCTTCACCAGCACTTCTTTAGGATTGGACAACACAGACTAGCCAGGATAAGTGGAATCAATGTGTGATTTTCTGGCTGTTGTTATTCTTATTTGAGCTGATAATGTTTTGATAACTGATTTTGCACCTTTTTTTTTATGTAAAGTACCTGAAAAGTACTCTATAAATAAAATGTATTATTATTAGCTTATATCCCAACCATTGCAACATGACAGTCAATATCAGACTGACTCTTCCGGTCAGTGGTTCTAATGTTATGAACAATCAAGTAAAACAACGACTCATGATATTGGATAATAAGAAACAGGTAAAGAATTATCTCAGGTGATCATATAACTCTCTTATTACGAAATTGTAGTATCTGCAGGCCCCACCGTCAAAGTTAATATCCAACCCTGTTTCCTCTGCTATCGTTTACTTTTCTGCCCATGCTTACAAAAACACGTCATCACTCACGCAGCAAACAGGACAGACATTCCCAGAAGTGAACACACATGTCGCCTTCATTGTCTTTATATAAAACTTTTATGTATTTTACAAGAAGAACTGAGGAGAGATCTCATCGCTTTGTCAGCCACCGCTAAAGAAGTCATACGTCTGGCCCCTGGTTAAATAATGATTATTTCAGCTCGGTGAAGCAAAAGCTTCCCACTAAATCTCTGCAGCATCCATCTGGGGGAAAAGGCCAGAGAAAGCAGCGAAGAGGCTGCAGCCGCTTTCATTTGCTTTCCCTCCACTGGTTTATGGCTCATATTGAATGAAGGACTCCCATTGTTTAATTATCGATTACAACACTGTCAGGCCAAATTATCCTTTTAATTAAGTATATTTAATGACTTTTATTGACTATTATAGGTCTGTAAAAAGATAAAACTAAAGAGCGTTTATAAGGAGACGCAGGAGAACGGTAAAGTGCAAGACCTAGTTAAAGGCTGACGCTACTAAGAAATGTTTGAAGCTTTCTTTTGGAAACTCGCACATGATCCCTGGACTAATTTTATAACTATGATCCATTTCTTTAATCAACAAACAATCAGAACCAAGGACAATTCCTGCATTGGTCAACATAAACCCAATGTCTGCTCTTTGTCCTGAAGTCTCTCTGCCAACAGATGGTGCTACACGACAAACGATATGGAGCTTCTGGATGTATGACTGATGGAAACACTGCCTCTGGTCTTCATATGGAGGTGGATTTAAAGCAGAGCAGAAGTGGGAGAGGTTCTTTTTTTTAATCTAAAAAAAAAAAAAAAAAAAAAAGAGGGAGAGGAGAAAATGTGCATGGAGGAAGGAGTTCAAGGCAGGGGCTATAGATATTGAGGGAGATAAAAAAGTCCAGTCTGCAGAACCCCAGGGATCTCATTTAAGCAGCAGGCAGACGTGTTGGAGTCTGCGCGAGGACACAGGTGGGATCCCTCGGATTAACTTGTCAGAAATTGAAAGGAAGAGTCTCACGCTGTGCAAATAATAGCCGGCAATATAATTCTTCATTCATTCATAATTATTCTTTATCTTTGTTACTACCATTTATGTTTTGATGGTGAGTGGTCGTCATAGTAAAACACAACAAGTCACGTGTGAACAAGAGCGGTGAAAACATCAGATGAGTCTCTGTGGACGGAGCCTCCCAGATTGAAATGAAAGATTGATCACTATTGCGTGCATGTGCAGAGATCTCCGCGGCCAGTCGTCAAGGAAACGGCTGTGAGTGACAGGAGGAGGAGAAGAAAAGAGAGCAAAGTCTGAGGCATTAGAGGACACACATGTTTGCATACGTGCGAAAAGTCAGGCCGGCATTGACACCCGGCACCCAGAGAAATGAACCCAGCCAGGATAAACATGTAACTTTAATGACTTTAATGACTGTTTGTTATTACTGACTGGTTATTTCACGCCCACCAGGAAACGTGTGCTGCATCCACGAGCCATGTGGACGAATCATTAATTGTAATTCAGCTCACGATCAAATATAGGAGAATAAAAACATTCTGTGTTTAGTCCCCTTTCCCTTAATATCAGGTGTGTGTGTGTGTGTGTCCAGCATATTATCAATTATTTCATTAACTCATTGCAGGTTGCAGGGCTGAAAGCCCTCAGAGGGACCACTCTGCCATTATCAGTCCCCCCCCTCTCCACATCCCCTGATCCCAACATGCATTGCTCTTTTCCGAAGTAAATCCAAACACTCTCTGTATGAGGAGGGTCTGCTCCGTCACGGGAAGAGTATGTGGGTTAGCAGCATGTAACCAGCCTGAGCAGAGGAGACTCAGTCTGCACACAGCTGAGCACCAGCACCATGTGACAACACCAGCGCAGGTTTGCACACACTTGATCCCATTCACAGAAACGCACTGAGCGGAATCAGCAACACTGATGGAAAGAACAGGAATGCCTGTCTTCCAATTCTGCAGCACAGCATTGAATCGGCTTGCAAATTTCAATAATGAGCCGATTCTCTTTCTTTCCTTTTGTGCATACGTTGATTGATGTGCATATGTTGATTGATTGACACATGCGAGCCAATCGGTGCGCCTAATGCACAGAGTGAGTACGGGAGAGCTGCAGTGCAGCAGCATGAGCTCATCACTCTTCTCCTCTATCTCCCCCCCCAGCCCACCCCCTCCTCATGCTCGCCATTACATAAGTTAATGCAGCACACATCCTCATTATTCTCCAAGCAGGCGCTGCGAGGAGAGGCAAAGGAATATGTCATCAAAACCATAATAACCGCTTCAGAAAAACATATGGCCTGTGTTTCCCTCTGAGTGTTCCCGATCCCACACTCATCACAAAGAGAGGAGCAACACACACATTTTCCCCTGGTTTAAATATGTATATAACACATGCGGTAATAGAGACGTGATCACCTTTCCTTTGAATCGTGATTTGTATTATATATATGTTCCACATCAGACACCCTGGTGAATGACCTGAGCATGAAAAGCACACAGTCTGTTGAGCATAAGGTAAATAAATTGACTTTCTTGGATGATTAGCATTGCAAAGGCTGCACAGCTATAGAGCCTCTGCAGCAGAGGCAATGCTCCCAAATATATTCCCTCTCTCTTTCTTGCTCAGTGTTGCAGACCTGCAGCAGGATGCAGGAGGGGAGGGGCTTTTCAAGCCAGACCGCTTTAATCTATTTATTATTATTGTCATCATAAAAGTTTCAAAGATAGAAAATAAAATAGAAGCCATGAGAGAGAGATAAAGAAAATAATAATAAGAAGAAACTCTTTAACATTAATCATAAGACAGGGGAAAATATATATATATTTCCACGCAACAGAGAAATAATTGGGATGATTTAGTGGAATGGGCGCCGTTTGCAACTTAAAAAACGAGTTAGAAAAAACTGTAAACATTAAGTATTAAGATATACTGTATCTTAGCACTTAAGCTCCGATTATTTGGTCATGGATACGCGGATTGAAAATTAAAGACACACATTATGATGTAACCCGCTGTGAATGCTAGCCAATAGCATTAGGACCGGCGGTGATACACATTCCTGCAGTGTAAACCTGTTTTCTGCTGGATGAGCATTTGCACGAGCTGGAGTGGATAAACAGGTGAGCGTAAACATGCTGGAACGACCTTGAATAACGTCTAGGCTTGAAGTCTCTCTCAATCAAAGAATATATTGAAAAAAAAAAAAAGGAACGTTACCATGTAGCTATTTAATATATTCAGCACTCACTATGCAAATTAGGAAAACAAGCTGACTTTGCTGTTACAACTGCAAATTGAAACCGCCGTAAACAGCCTCTTCACGTTTCCATCTTCCTGACCAGAAAAAACATCTCCATCCTAGACACGTCTAAGCTTTTCCACCCCGGGAGTATTTTTTCACTCACCACAGTGGAACTGCAAGCTCGCTTTGGCAGGTCGCTGTTTTTTCCATTACAAGAACTTCCTCTCAACTCTCCACCAAATAAGAAAACCCTCCCGTCTCCTAAAGCCAGCGTACAAAAGCAGGAGAGCATCGAAAAAGGTCATCGTTCGCTCTCCTTTGATCTGCCAACATGCTGTTGAAACAATCTAAACCACCGACGCTTAAAGATCAATCCAGGCCGGCCAGCCATTTGAGCTAACATCCGCACAGTTAAGACCTAATGGAGCCGTTTACCTATTATGAAGCCGCTCGATTCTGCAGAGAGATTTTTTACCATCCCGGCTAATTCTGATGAGACTCTGCAGACCTTCCTCGTCTGTCCCGTCATCAGGGTCTAGAAGTGAAGAGCTCCAGATCCCCGGACAATAAATAAATAATGCTCCTGCTGCACGGTCCGACACAGAACCAGAGTCAGATCAAATGTCGCCTGATGTCTACGGTGTCAGGATTCCTGTCGCAATCATGGATCGTTTCATTACTTAGCCGGTTAGCGTTAGCGCGTTAACTTCCACTAGCATAAAAGGTTGGTTAATTCGTCAAGATATGATTATCCAAACAGAGGAGAACAGAGAACGTAACAGTGTGTTGACCACTCTGAGCTACGCCAATTTATTTTGGGCCTTGTCATATCAACATACGTGCTAACGCCACGGCCTAGTGGTCTTCATCAGAGCGTCAAAGAAACTGGAGATCAGGCAATCTATCAGATGGTCTATACTGAGGTCACAAAAGCTTCCAGGAGCCCAGTTGGCTTTGAGGTTTGACTGGGAGGTACCGCGGCGTATTCCTCTGTCGAGCGTTTGTTTATTTATATTTCTTTGGCCATGTTCCACTGAGTAAAATGAGCGAGGGGTGGGGTGAGAAAAGGTGGGGCACTTATTGTGAGTCCCGTCGGACAACAGCCCAGACAGAACCTGCAGTCAATACCAGTCCTGTTCCATCAAACCATTAGAACTCTTTTCATTAGTAGGAAGTTGGCTCGTAGGTCAGTAGCACACTATGCCCAAATCCAAAGAATTTCCAGGAGAGAAATTACCATCTGTTTGGGAAGCGTTATTTCTAAGGCTGTGGGACTCCAGAGATCCCCAATGAGGCACATTATCCACAAATTGGGAAGACATGAACCTTCCCTGAAGTGACTAACCTTCAGAATTCCTCCAAGAGCCCGGCGGAGGCTCATTCAGGAAGTCACAGAAGATCCAAAGAAAACATCCAAGAACAAGCAGTTCTCTCTTCACCTTTATAAAGGTGAGCATTCATGGGTCCATGATTACAAGACAGACACACGGCAGAAATGGTACTTTTTTCCAGAATGCACCTCGAGCAAAACTGACTAGACGAAAGTCGAACTGTTAGGGAGATAGAGCTCTTGTTACATCTGGCATCAACAGAGGCATAACATTCCAGAACATTCTACCTACTGTCCAGCTTTGAGGTAGCAGTGTGATGCATTAAAGATTAAAGATGAAATTTTGCTATCGAACAGAAGATTCTGAATGGGAATGTCAGGTCATCAGTTGGAGTTCAAGCAGATCTGGGTCATAGAGTTAGAGGATGATCCCAAGCAGAGGAGTAAATCCACCTCTGAGTGGCACAAACGGAATACAGCACGATTAAAGTTTTGGACCGACCTAGTCTTAATCCACACCTGAACCCCACTGAGGTGCTGTGGCCGGAATTGAAATAGCAGTTGATGCTCACAAACCCTACAATTAGGCTGCCATTACACCAGTTCTGCAAAGCGTGGGCCCAAGTTCCATCACAGTGATGTAACTGACTCCAGTTGTCAGATGGGTTTGGTTGCAGTTGTTGCTGCCAAAGGAGCAAAACTGACTATGAAGTTCATTGGGGACCAACACTTTTTCAATTCGATGATTTAATCATTGGATTCACTTTTTTTTTTCTTTTAAAAAAAAAATAAAGACATCATTTAGAAAGTGGTTGTTCTTGTTGGCCACATGACATAATGACAGACCGAGTGTAACAGTAAGGTTCAAAATAAGACATGTGTTTGGATAATCATCACATGATTACATCACCATGGGTGTGAATGAGAGACAGAATTGAAAAATCTTTTCTGTGCTCATTCAAAATAGATTCGATGTGAGGAGATTCTCTCGCCGTACTCTTCTGCAGTTGGGCGAAGTTAAGTTATAATGTGATTTGAATGAAATTAGTAAGAATTAGTAGATTATTCTTTAGCCCACATTGTCAAAGATATGTCCTTGATGGAGCACAGTCTCCTAAAAGACCTTGAAAATGTCTGTATGCCTTTTCAGCTGCGCGCCAGTGATAATATATTTCCATGGTTTCGGAGAGGAAACCAAGTTTGACCATATGGACAGGAATGTTATTTGATCAGACAGATGTCAAAAATATATGCAGAAACTGCTGCGGTCAGTCAGACAGACAACCACCACTTATACGGCGGGGCGCTGTCGTCCACAGCGCCCTAAGCCAGACGCTGTCCTACCTTATAGTTCGGCTGGTTATGCAGTACCTCCACATTGCATTCCATATGGCGGTGACATCACCGGCGGCATCGGACGTGCCCAAAAAAAACATGCATGGCGCTGAAAGGAAGTTTGAACAAAGATTCAAAAACACAAAACTGCAACAACTCCCCCCATAAAAAAAAAAAAAAGCCACAAAAAGTACAGTCTGTGCTCACCCGGTTGCCGACCACAAATTACAGCCCTGGTCCTTCATTTCCATTGAAAAACCAGAGAGGAGTTCATTCTTTCGGTGCTAAAGTTACTTGTGCCTTTTCCGAAGTTCTCCCAGCCTGAGTTTATGTTCAGAGTTGCTGCTCTAGCAGGCTGCCCGATGACCAAGTAAGGTAAAGGCCCAGTAAGAACCTATTGCAGAAGAAAAGCATCACCCTTCTTGACAAAAGCTCTCCACCCACTACGCCCAAAACAACAGCCCTCTTTGGAGACACCTCTTCCCCTTTTGTTCCGTGTAATGAAATTCATCTGGCGCTCTCAAAACGGTGATGGGCCGGGTCGCTGGTTTGCTTCTTTTTTTTTTTTTTTTTTCAGGAGGACTTGAACATTAGAGAGAGAAAGAGGGAGAAAGAGAGAGAGAGAGAGATGGAGGGATAGAACGAGCCTGAGAGAACTCTCAGTCGCTGTGTGCACGGTAATGCTTGGGACCATGTCCAACAATCACACTGCTCTCAATGGGAAGACCAGTCAGGAGGGAGGGTGAACCCCAGTTCAGCAGCTGGGAGAGGCTGTTTGGAGTTACTACACTGACCTGCTTTAACAACACAGCCCTCAGTCCGGGGATTCGATGTGACTGCATTTCACCGAAACCTTCCCAATGTGATGAGTTACACCCAAATGACCGGGATATTCCTGTAACTCTGCAGGATTAGACACACGGTGAATTATAATAGCGCGTGTCTGGAAAAATAAATGAAATACCATCATAAATAATTCCAACCCCACCCCCAAGATGTGATTTAAATTACTGTAAAAATAAGACTACAGACGCTCACATATGACAAAAATAATCTCCAAACTCCAGTTGGGGGGGTGGGGGGGGGGGGGGGGGTGGGGGGTGTTGTGAGGGTTCCTAAAGCCATTGATTAATTATTCATATATCGTGGCCGTACTTTAGCTTCACATTCAGAATGCTAATCAGAAGCTGTTGTACTGATCTATAAACTCGCGAAGGCATCGGAGCAGAGAGCGGGAACAAACGGTGGGTACCCTTGAACTTCCCAGATACTGGATCGGTGTCTTCCTACCGCAGTCGCTTCTGATCACCTGCCAACTGCCCTAGTTTTGAATTTCCACATTTAAATGGACGTGACTGAGCAATATTGACATTGAAAATGCGTGGCCAAAGAATACTCCGCTGCAAAGCAAATCAAGCGCTCCCCCAAACCATTGGCTGACCAACCGCAGCCGTTCTCAGAACCGTGGCGCCTGGGCAACTTTTCCTCACTGCAGGGTCACGAATAAACTACAGAGAGCAGATGGTCACAAAAGAGACAAAATGTCTGGGACACCATAGGCGGATGGGAAATGTCAAAATTGTAGATTCTATTTTGAGGGGAAATGTTTGGAGAGATTTCAGATTAGCTTCTTTCTTCTGGACAGTTTTAGACCCAAGTTGTAAAACGAAGCGCCGTAAAAACAGATTTCTTCCAGCTGCCATCACACAAATGTAGAAAACAAATTACAAAATTTGAGCACTTTTCCTTGGGAGGTGGTATTTATTTATTCATAGTTTGTAGATTCTTTTTTCTATTTTAGGGTTTGTTTATGAAGTTTCAGGTTTTTTTTAATTGGTATTCATTACAATTTGGAACCATTTTTGAGAAACACTGAAGCTCTTTTATTGTTTGTTATTTTTATTTTCATTAGTGTGTTCATTGTTTTACAGTCTATCATAGTAGGAAGTTTTATCTGCATGATTTTTGCTACGTCTGAAACTGTCAAGGGATGCCCTGTTCTCTTAAACTGCAAACCAAATCTAGCTACAGATACAAAGAAAGTAACTTCATGTTGAACCCTCTCCTTCATGAACAAACGTTATATCACACTTTCATTCTCATCATAATTTAACACATGGTTTGGAGAGAAGCACCGCTGATGGACACAAAAACTTGCCAGTTATGGACTATCGCTCAAATTTTAGCTTCTTCAGAAAGCATTAACCTTCTGTTCCGAGCTCATTGTCCCATGATGCAGTGCTGCTGTCGTCTCAGCAGGTTCGATCGTCAGGGGAGGCATGATGGGAGAAGATGTAGAGCACATATCCTCATTATGTTGGTAAATGATTTCAAATGAGATCACTTGGCCATAAATGTAAGCGTCCTAAAATGACACATTTATCCAATTATCGTACACTATGAGACATTCGGCGTGATTGATTGTACGTCGCACGGAGAGTAAAATTACCGTTCAATTATTACCATAATTGAACGGCTGTGTTGGTCCGGAGGAGCAGAAGGTAAAAAGCTTGTTCCTCAAAGTGGATCATCATGCGTTGTTTGGAAGCGTTTTTGCATTGGGGGGCAAGTGATGTTAACCAAAGAATCCTAATCAAAGAGTTGTGTAGAAATGTGGCTGCGCCGTAAAACAACACCACCCACTTGTTTGACCATCTGAAGACCCAACGCGTGAAGACCAAGAAAAGCACGGCGCTAATGTGAATCATCCATCATCCGGTCGGACAACCGTAACCGTGATCCTGTGGAGCCCGTTTAATTATCCACTGGGCTCACAGAGACACCCTGAGACCTCTGAAATCTGGCCAAAGATATCTGTCCATTAAACACAGAGTTAGGAAGCTTCAGGAGAATTGTCAACACCCTGGTCAAAAGCTATGGGATCCTCTCGCAAAATTATTTTTACGTCCCTGGAAAGTCAGGGGAACGATAACTCAACTATTATTGTATGGATCATTTTCAGGTTTGTAAATAGACCTTAGTGGAAGGAAGAACTGAAGTGATTTTGGGAAAGTTTGCTCGTACATTTCTGACACTAAGGGGAGCTTTATCTCTAAAAAAATTTCGGCCCGTCATTTGTCAGATTTCTGCAGTTTAGTTTTTGTCCTTTAATTCTGCTCTCCCTGAACGTTAGGGTTTAGTTTGGCAGATAAACACTTCTTCAAAAGAGAGACAAAGGCTTCCGGGCGCATTCTGAATATTTATCGGCTCACAACAAAGTGGAAAAAAATAATTAGCGCTTGGTTTCATTAGCTCAATGCTAACATGTAATGGGAATTGCTGTATACATGCTAACAGAATTAGCATTGACGGCGCGACCATAATCAAACAAAAAACAAGGATGCACAAATAAAGTGTTTCACTTTACACATATTTGTCAGCTACATTTGAGAGTTTGTTAATGAGACGCCGTTCTGTAGTTTTCTCTTAATGATGAAGAGAAGTGAACTACGGAGACCCTGAAGTTCCTTGAGAGAAAAAAAATGTCTGTTTAAATATGAAATAGAGTAAGTGTAAGACATGTATTTAAGTGTTTATTCATTCACAAATGGAAATGTATTTTCATATGTAAATGGTGATTCATTTCTTTTTATTTATTTATGTTAAAGTAAGATATTTGATTGTTAGAGTGATTATTCCTCGGCAAATTGTAATTTTTTTTTAAAAATTTGTACAAAGTTATCAACGTTGACGTAAGATAGAAGTGGGTTATAAATTTACAGTAAATGGAGTTAGTGATAAACTTTTGAGTAGTTTGTTAGTGAACCCATCCATCACACGCCCGCCACTGCAAGGACAAATACATGTGTTTATAACCTGTTCTGACCCTGGGATATATAATGTATGGGTTAGTGTTATTATGTTGAATAGAGTGGTAATAATTCAGAGTTGTCTTTGAAGCTGAGATGGCATCTTTAAATATGCCATTAGATTTGACAGCATCCGAAATGTCACACCCAAACATTACAAGCACCTTTACTTTCACTGAATATCCATCCATGTCTGTTCCTTTAATCACATCCTCATCAGACACACAGCGAGGAGTGAGAGTGTGAGGAGTGTGAGGAGTGTGGAGCATCAGGTTTTGGTTAGGTGGGTAAATCAGGTGTTTGAAGTGGTCTCAACATGGCGGCAGGGGGATGGGGGGAGTCAGTGAAAGGACTGTGCCTCGTTTCAACATACCTAGAAGCTGTGATGAAGGTAGAAGGTAGAATTTTAATGGTCATCAGAAAAATTCAGACAAGGAGATGCGCTAAATGCAAAGCCCCAGACCCTGGACCAGCTTCTGCAGTGGGTGAAGGGTGAATGAGGAGAGGTCCCAATGTGACAGGAAGGAATTATCTCAGACTTTTCAATAGTGCCAACGCTTCACATGGGGCCAACATAAACACCAGAGTCAGTGCCAGCGGTTCTGTGACCCGGTTGTGTCTGAGAAATGAATAATTATTCAGCCAGCTCGCATGCCCCCGAGTAATGTCTCCCTCGGTCAGCCAGAATGTCGGCTTGCGGAGCCGGTCCGCGATGAGTAAAGATTAAAATTAGGCGTGTTCACCAGCCTCATCATCAGCCATAACATTATAACCAACGCAGCTGAAGTCTGATTGTGTCATTACGATGGTGCGTGTCGGTAGGTGGGATATACAAGGCAGCAAGTAAACATTTTTGATGAAGCCGATGTGTCTCATGCGGAAAAAAATTGTAAGGCGTAAGGATCTGAATGACTTTGACAAGGATTGGACAAATCTTGAGCTAGTGGCTGGATTGAGAACATCTCCAGGACTCCATGTCTCGTTGGCTGTACCTACCAAATTGGTCTATAGTGAGAACAACAGGTGAACCCGTGGCAGGGTCACTGATGCACATGGGAGGTGAAGGCTAACCTGTTCGATCCAACAGAGGAGCTGCCTTAGCACCAAGGTGTCAGAACGCAAAACACATCGAAGAGCTGTTTTGGTTGCGAAACAGGATCTGGATTAAAATAGTCAAGTGGTTTTAATGTTATGGCAAATCGGTGTGTCAACACAGGCAACAACATGATGACGCTGACAGCTTTCTGACTGTGGCGGAAAAACATTGGAAAGAAAAAAGCTGACATTGCAATAGTTTTATTATGATATATAATATATATTCAAACAAAAATAGATACAGGCAGTGTGTTGTTAAGACACATAGTTTATTTTCATCGTTGTGAGTAAATTTAGGTGAAAACGCTTCACTCTTCTAGAAAAACAAATACCTCTCCCCTCTACTTTCACTTTCAGCAACGCATTCGATTACAGAGCAGTGAGAACAATCACATGGCATCACTGACTGTCAGTCAAACATCAAACAGGGGAAAGCAACCAGGAAATGGTGATGAAATTTGAGATAAACGTTTCACCCTGCTGTTTTAATGCAGATGAATGGAGGTGATTCCAACAACCGTGCAAAGATAATTGTGATCCATTCAAATAATTGCTATGAAATGATTGTGTAGTGATTGTGACACCCACATGGGCGAGTGTGGAGAGAGCAGATGGTACAATGTGGAGGAAAAAAGTTTCTTATTGACTATTTTTTCTTATATTTATCTTATCTACGGACACAATGTAAACCGTCTGCTTCATCAATGCGATAGAAAATACATGAAATTAAAGAACAGGCAGACTTTTCTCCAAGATCAGTCATGGGAAATGTGTTTTTCTTGAGAATATCTGTCCCCCTTTTGTATCAAACGGCCACAAACCTCGTAAGCTGGCACGAGTGAGTCAATTTTCCTTATTTGACATTGTGCGTCTCGCGCTCTGGACACATTGCCGTGTCAGTGCTTAAACGATACACTGTGCAGCCCCAACACAGATAATTATGACGTATCCTAAAAACACGGAGAGCAAGCAGCCCGAGAACGCCGTACATGGCTGTAGAATGCAGTCGGAACATACCTCTTGTAAAAGTTGTTGTACGGGTGCAGACACAGCACATGCCAGTAATCCAGGCAAAACGCTTTGAACTTCCACATCCTCGGTTTCAGACAATCAACAGGGCGATATAAATATGGAGGGATCCCGCCACATTAAAAGGCACCATGGCACCCCAGTCGCCGGACCTTGCTCATGTCTTCAGCAAGTAAATCCTCGGCCTGGATCTGTCCTCTGCCTCTGGACGACAGTCTGAGTGACTTTAACCGGCCCAGAACAACCACATCACTTCTGGACCCGTCTCAGTCATCACCAACACACAGAGCCGGGCCTTCCAGGAACCCTTTATAGGATTGTTTTAGGTCCAGTAGTCCTGCTCTGAGGTCCACCTCCCAAAATAAGCCCTAATTTGGGTGCTTGGGCTCCGTTTCAGCTGCTATCCAGGTCAGTCAGCGTGGCGGCTCACCGGTCTCTATTCACAGTGCGTCACCCCGGGATCCTACGAGACTTCATAGTTACAGTTGAAGCTCTGCACCGCTCCAGCAGGCACAGGTACTGAAATGTGAGTGAATGAAGATACAAGGAGGAGGAATCCTCCGAAACTCGCCCATCCCCGATTGAACAGACACAGATCATCAATGGCCTCCACCTCTTCCTCCTCCTCTGCTGCAAGAACAAACTTTCTAATAGGGCGAGTGTGGCTCTTTTCCCTCGCTCTCCGCGTGCCTCCTTCTTCAGCCTAACGCCATCCCTCTCCTCCTACTCTCCGTCCTCCAGTGGAATCCTCCGACCTTCTCTCCTCCTCTCTGTCCTCCTCTCTGTCCTCCTTCTCCTCCAGATCCTCTCCCTCTTGCTCTCTCTGTCTCTCTGCTTCCTTCAGCTCCTGTCATCCACGCAGGACCTCCCAGAAATGTGCCAATTCTGGTTGCTTGGCAACACTACCCTACTACTCTAGCTTCAAATGGAAGGCTCACAGAGCGGCCCGTGATTGGCCGGCCTCTCAGCGGGGAGGGGCTGCTGCGATGTTGTATGACCACATGAGTTTGGACACATGCTGCAAATAAATATGAGTTCCACTGCCTCTCATGTGTTGTCAGTGTCAGTAAATTAAAGGAAAATTGACTCTTCAGGGTCCCAGAAGCATTCTATTGCGCACAAATGGACTCAAGATGCTGAGGGAATGTTCAGTTATGGTTAATAAAAGTGAATCATGATCTGAGTTAAACAGTAAATCTAAGATATTAATAGCACAATGGCAAAACTAAGGTGGTGAAATTGAATTTGCATTATGTTAAACCCGTTTTAAAAGACCGTCTTTATCAGCAGCCTGTCCAAATATGCTGCTCTGAAGCTTATAGGAGAGCTCAAAGGTTTGGACACATAGAATGTTGTTCTCTTGCCAAAGGTTTTTTTTTTTCATTTGAAGACAAACACAGGGCTGCTCTTTCTCTGCCGGAGATGCGGTGCCTGCTACGCTGCAGTACCAGCCAGCATGGTCAGTCATGGGAAAGGGGTGTGGGAGGGCCTCTCATCAATATTCAGCCACTGCCAGTGTCCACACAGAAACACTGGAATAACCACATTTTTACCGAAAAAAACGAGTTAAAAAAATGCACTAATAAACAAACATACGTGAACATGTGTGCATGTTCACGCAGTAAGACGCCACTGGTAAGGCCAGATCTGTTGTGTCTGAAAATAATATCCACAGGAGTGTCTTATGTACACCCTCTGGCACAATATGGGCTTCGTCTGTTTTCCAACGCTGAGATATAGAACGGCTAGAGCGGCACAAAGGCTATTCTGAGAGGCCTGTGAGAAGCTGGGACCCTAAGGAATTAATTAGTCCACCCATCTTTAGAACGGCTTTTAATGTGTGATGATGCTATGCACATGTGGGATGAACGCATACATATGTAAGTGTATGTCTATGTAGAAACTAAAGGTGCACCGACTGCCATTTTCTTAGCCAACCACCGATTTTGACTAATTCTGATTTGTTTTTCTGCCGTCAAACTTTTAATCTTAATGAGTACCATATTTTAATTGCTCTTATTTGGAGGGATTACAGTGGGTGTAAGCCTTGTTGGCATTGTGTATGTATTCTGACATATTGGAATTACTGTACGCTGATTCTTCCATGCAACGCGTTTCTTTAATCAGTTGTACGACATTTCGACGTGAAAATAAAACTTTGTAGGCCTCGTTCAGTACATTATATGTTTTTTGTAGGCCTCGTTCAGGGACTTCAGGGCTCGTGGCTGGCTCTGAGCTGTGGCTAGCTTTAGCCGCTCTGCTAATGTTAGTTTCCTGAAACTTGCTATGTACCTCGGGGTGATTCAATTTGAAGTGTGTGATTAAGTTTGTTGTACCGAGTGCATACTTTCGACCCATGTGAAATGTAAAGCATGTTTAGTTAGATAGAATACAATAGAACAAACTTTAATCCTCCCCACAGGGAAGTTCAAGCAGACCAGGAGCTCCAACATTTATGAATTGACGGGGGCAGTAGTTGGAAAAAGAGCTTTTTAAATAAGATGTATCATTATCATTATTATTATCATTATCCATTCTTTTTCTTGAACTGCTTATCCTCTGCAGGTTTGTGTGGGGGGGCGGGGGGGTAGGGTGTCATCAGAGGGTGAACACATAATTTAGAGGTAATTCAAAGTCACCAATTTACCATTATTGTATATTTTTGGACTTTGGGAGGAGGTCGGAGTACACAAACACGGGGGAACACACAAACTCAACACAGAAAGCTTTTTTCAGCAGTGCCATTCGTTTCCATTTTAAGAGGCTTTGCTTTCAGACGGTCAGAATTTCACATTACTCTGACATAGCTATGACTCTTTTCCTGTTTAAAACTCTGCAACCCGAGTGATTTTTCATCATCTGCTGGTAAAGTAGATCAACATTTATTGATAGAAGCTAACACATGAGATACGATCAAACAACCAACAGCTTAACACAACACTTAAAATAATATTTTCTCACTGTTTCAAAAAGCACATTGCATGCAGCTTCAGTTGGTGGACAATGTCAGCGGGGGAACCTTTTTCAGTTGCCTGTTCTTAATCACAGTTCATATGAAGTTGGCGTTTGTTAGGGGTGTGGGTGGAAACCCCACTATTTTGGTGAGCAGAACATAGTGGAGTCTGTCAAAGGCAAAGAAGAACAAAGAAAGCTTCCATCCAAGGACTCACCACAGGCTGTGATTTGTCTTATACAGGACGACAAGATTAGCAAACGTGTATACACCCTGATAAACATGCTGTCCACCTTTCACAATCCATGCCTCCACCTACAGCTAAGATTTGCTGGTTATGAATTGAGCATGTTAGCCTGCTATCCAGTGAAAAACATCTTGAACTGACTTTGAAAGAAGAGGATCTTGGGTAAAGGATGAAGGCAGATTTGGATTCTTAAAAAATCCTTAATTCTTACATAGATGTGGAAGACCAAAATATTTACTAACTTATTTGAAGGTCGGTGGTTCGATTCCTGACCCCTTTGATCTACATGTTTAAGTGTCCTTGAGCAAAATAATGAACCCGAGTTGCTCCCAATGGCTGTTCCATTGGTGTGTGGATGATGGTGTGAATGGTAACCGTTCCCTGATGAGCAGGTGGCGCCTTGCACGACAGCCTGTGTCATCTCTGTATGAATATTTGTGTGAATGGGTGAATGCTGGCTCTTGTTTTAAAGCGCTTCCAGTGGTCGCACGGAGTAAAAGGCACTATAAAAGTACAGTCCACTTACCATTAACCATGCAAAAAGGCATGCACATATTTGTCACACATACAAGTGTGTTAATTTCTCCTTCAGAGGCCTGAATACTGAAGGATATTGCAGACAAACTTTCGATGACCAAGTTTCCGAAGATCAAGGCTCAAAAGTGCTTGTTCAAGATTTAGTGACATTCCTTCTGACGGAGTTATGAGTGTTTCCTAGTTTAATAGACAGGACAGGAAAGTAGAAGTGTGTCCGGCCGATCGATCAGTGCCGGGAGACCAAGTTTGATGTGATCTGCAATCTGCCGACCGACCTCTAGGTGCCGGTTAGACGCATGAGCCGTACACGCACACCAAGAATAGGCTGCTATGACTACAAACATCACGCAATGGTACCAATAAAGACAAAATAAACTGCAGAAGAATCCTGAAAACATTTAGCATAACATACTTAATAAGACACTTAAAAACAAATCGCCCCGAGGGGCATTCCAAGTTTCATGACGCTAACGTTGGCAGAGTGGCTAAAGCTAACGCCAGCACAGAGCCAGTCACGAGCCTTGAAGTCCCTGAACAAAGATAACATTTAACACATAATGGACTGAATGAGGCTTACAAAGTTTTATTTTCACGTCGAAACTACATTTACATTGATTTCAAGCGTACATTATGTCAGAACACATGTACAATGCCGATCAGCCTTACTTCCGCTTTCATCCTTCAAAAAATAAGATTATTTAAAATATACTACTCATTACGCTCCAAAATTGTGTCGGCCAGTCAGACTTTATGAAAATCGGTGATCGGCCAATATTATATTATATTGCAATCGTTACACCTCGAGTGGAAAGCACCAGAAAATATGGAAGGAAGGAGGACAAGGACACTCAACTGATTCAAAAGTGGGACCACACCACCAGATCTCATCCAGTCATCACTAACTCCAACGTCCCCTCCCCCCCATTTGTGATGTCAACACAATTCTTCATTGTTACTGTAGAGGTCGGAGTGTGGGTAAATTATGACAGGGGTCACTGAGAACTATCAAAATAATGAGTTTATAGCAAGTAATTAAGGTGAGAATATAACAAAATATGACCGGTATTTCCTTCCTTCCTGACTGGAACTTCAAATGAACAGCAGGTGGATCAATATGAGCGCACACTGCTATAAAGAGACGGACAATTATATCCTCTCAGCCATCAGTCTGAATAAATTAGCTCTGGGAAAAAGCCTTGTGACAAGCTCTTAGTGTCTCCTTGTTGAGTGGTGGATCGTACTGTACCAAACTGATGTTTGTGCCTTACAGCGCAAGGAAACTGCATCCCCCTGGGAATGTCCCACGCACATAAGATATCCATGATCCGCTCTGGGCGTAAGAATTCCATTAAATAAGCACATGGAAAGAAAATGAAATAGAGAAGTCTCTGAGAAAAAGCATGGGTGACAAAAGCAACTGACGGAAATTGAAACATGGGAAAAGCCTCAACCAACGATATTAAGAAGGTTATTGTCAAGAAGGGAATAGTCATAGAGATCTATTTACATCCATCAAAAAGTACAATGTGTGTTCCAGTAGACAATGAGGATATGAGGAAAACAGAAGGACCTCTGATTATTAATATGTGTGTGAAGGACAGCGGGTGGGAAGGGATGTGTAGGAAAAGTTCACCCCCTGCTGGCAGATTGGAGCAGATTCAATGCTTCCAAAGCTCGTGAGCCAAGAAGCGGATGTGATGGAGGGAATGAGGAGTCTGACAGGCGTGCTGATTCTCTCAGTGTACATCACCAGGCTGCATCATGAAAAAACAACTTCACTTCTCATTCATGCCACATCACTTCATCAGGATGATTTATGGTGGCGGATTTTACCGTCAAGACCTCCACTTGTCACATGCGAGCCTCGTTGAGGTGCAAGCTTCCTCTTTATTTTGGGAAAAAAAACAAAATTCCTGCAGTCAGTGGGGACAGACTATAACCGGCTGGTATTACCAGTTTCTAACAAGTAATTTATTTATGCTACAGGGCGAGAAAAATATCGCTTCGTACATTTTCATAGGAGTTCCCCTCGGGAGAAAATATCTTAGATGAGAGATACGGCAGAGTTTGCATGTGCATAAACTCCTGCATCACTGAACAGCTGTTTAGCTCCCAGCCAGAAAACGGGCAGAGAGAAGATAGGTGGAGAGGGAATACGGACAGAAGACGAAACTATGAATAGAGAGAAAGATAGAGAGACACGTGGAGGGTAGGTATCCATAATAACCGCAAAATCACTTAATGTCCTCAAACCAAAAAAATAAATAAAAAATTTATTTGGAGCATTTGTTAATTTAATATCTTAGAACTCCAATTTTACCATAAATGACAAATTGTCTGGTCAATTATGTTTTTAAACAGTAAAAAAATGATTTAATGTTAACGTATTTCATGGAAAATAGTTTTTTAAATGAGAATAGCTCAACCATTTAAGCCGTATTAGACCTTTTTTGGTTGTATCGATTCAAATACTTTTGTTCAAGTCCTCCAAACAAAAACTACTAATCGAAAAGGACTTTCTCAATAGAGATTGGTTAATGTTACCTCCTCATGGCACCTTTGATCTGTGGTGTCCACCAGGGCTCCATCCTTAGCCCCTTTAACCTTTAGCATATACGTGCAGCGAATGGATCATTTATAAACAGGTTCAGTCACATTTTTCAATAAGAAATAATGACTCAAAATGATTGATAATGACTCAACCAAAGAGTTGACATATAAAGGGTTAATATTAGGGAGGTAAATCACGTATTCCATCACGATACGATGTTGTGTCAATTCTTTGGACAACGATACAACATTTGCCGGTTTCACAAAGTCTGCCAGGATACGATTACGGTTCAATTTTGACAATGTTTTCACAATTTTATGCTGAAATGTAACAACAACAAAAAGAAGAAAGACCCGGGTTTCACTGTAAAGTGACACATTTTTCATGCTTGGATTCAAATGTGTTTTTTTTCCCGTATCGGTTAACATAAGTGACCCCTGATGATCTACATTTATGTTTCATGAGATTGAATTCACATGGTTCTGATAGGTGCTGTGCTCAGTGGTTCTGGAGGTATGAGCACAAACTCAATCTAGTCTTCAGTCTCTGCCTGCCGCCTTGAAGGGCTGTCATAGCCTGAGGCCAGGCAGGAGAACTGTTGAAGAGCAGGAGATGGTGAAGACCGGCCCATGCTGCCGGATGTCAGGGAAGAGCTACTACTAATGCTGGTTCTGATAGAAATGTGTCAGAGCACGCAGTCCATCACAAGTGCTGTGTATGAAGCCTCAGACGGGAGAGACCATGTGACCCCTGACCATTAACGAAAGTGCCTACACGGCATGACCTCAGCAAAGCTTACCTGGAGGAGAGATGGCACCAGGAGGCATTATGGGAACAAAGCAAGGCGTCAGAGGTACATTAGCCTGTTGACGTCTGGTGTAATCAGTTTATCTATTTTTCTTCTTATGAATGGGATGGACTGGGGAAATAAATTCCCCTTATTTGGGTGGGATTTATAAAGTGTTCAGAACTGAACAGAAAAGATGGACCTTCGCAATTACAGGCAGGCGTTTGTAATGTTATGGAGGACTTCAATACAACTGTAGGATTCTGTCTTTGTGTTTGCGAGGCGTGAGCAGAGAAATCCCAGAGTCATTCTGTCGTAGGGCCGGAACGCCAGTCGGCTGGTGTCCTCGCTGGAAAAGTTGCTCGAAGCTTTTTCTAATTATGTAACAGAAAATTTAAAAAACAACACAGGAAAATGGGATTCAATTTAGGAAACACGGCGCTCACTGATTTCTTGTAATGGATTCTGTTACGTAACCTCGTTGTTGATGAACACATCCTCGTATGTGTTTGTATTTGCTGCCGGAGGAACAGAATGTTCTGAAGATCTATCTCCTCTCCTGCTGCATCAGACTCTCCTCCGTGTTGTGGCTTTGACGTTGCTACTGGCAAAGGCAGGGGCTTATTATGGGCTGTTCCATACCACGGATGCTACTCCCCTGGGGAAAATTGAACTCGGCGAGATGTGCCCCGGGGAGCGCGGCAGCCCCCGTCGCTTTAAGACACGGCCGACACGGCTCCACGGAACTCGGTTCCGTCTTGCATGTGTCCAGTCGCTGTTGTGTTATTGTGTAGATGTTAGGCTATTCAGGCAAATGCCAAACTGCTACAGCGGCGATGAGTCCAGCAGGGTTCACTGTGGCTGCAGACGGATGTCGTCAGAGCCCATCGTTGACCCTTCCAATTATGAATCTATCATCTATTCATGGTCTCCTATACTCTTCTTTTTTGTGTTCTGCCCTCTCAATTGATTATTGATGGAAGGGGGAAGGATATTCTAAGGTGAGAAATGTCCCGCTGAGACTCAAAGTAGCTGATAAATAAATGACAGTGGTGCTGTGTCCTCTTACTTTGCTGTGCTGCCTTTCCCCAAAATGTCATACATCAGATGCCATGCATTTTGATTTTACACGTAGGCCTGTCAGAATCATTACATAATGGACTAATTAAAATGATTTGATTTGGCAGTAAAATATTTGGGGTTAATCCTTAGTGTTGCCTCCACACTGATTTGAGCACATTTTCACTCTGAGCCAAATCATTAGAGAGAGTTTTGACTTCCTGGAGGAGGAGATTTGTCAAATTTTGCTGCAAAAAGCTAGAGATCAGAAAAGCAAATGCCAAACAATCTGATAAATTAAATCAATGATTGTATCTTCTTCCTTCTCGAGAAGGTGCATTTGTATCATGGCACAGTGATACGACTGTATAAAGATGGGGTAAAATAGAAGAGGAAAGTCAAATCTTCAATCACAATCAATTGTATGACAGTCAAGAAAGTGTTAGATAGAATATAAACATATGTGTATTAGAGGTGAAGCGATTGCAATTTTCATGAATTGTGACCGACCGAAACCTATTTTGGCCGGTCCGAATTCTTTTTATTTTAAGTGCTCTTATTTTGAATTATTACAGTGGAAGTAAGGCTAGTCGGCATTGTGTTGGTATTCTGATCTGTTTGAATGAATGTGCCCTCCGTCCTCCCTGCGGTGCGTTTCTTAAACCAATTGTATGACATTTCGTATTAAAAATATCAAATATCTAAAGTATATATAAATATCTAATATTTGATATTATCAAATATCAAAAACCATAAATGGTAGCATAGATAAATACATATTGGCCCTGAGCTCCCGCTAGCTTTAGCCGCTCAGCTAACGTTAGTTACTTAAAACTAAGAAATCAGGTGATTAAATTTGAACGATTTTCTGGGTTGCTCCCCAACAGCTAATTTTGTCCTTGATGGTGCTACAGATTGCGAGCTTTGTGTTTTTGTGGTTTACTTTCGAGATGTTTGGAGCGGGCCGATGGATCGGTGCAGCTCTAATATGTATACAGTATGTATATACATAACAGGTCGCTTCCCAAAAAAAACAAAACAACATAATGTTGGGCAAAAACATGTCAAAGCATTGAAAATAATGTATTTACTATGAATAAATAACAAAAAAAATTGTAGAGGTGGTTAAACGTCTCTGATTTCGTGAACTCCATATTATTAGTAACCAGTCCATGGCCTCAGAATTTCTACTCTACGTCAGGATCAGTCCACTCAGAAGGAGATTCTTGTGACATTTCATCACAAAAGAGCCGAAGAAAGCCCAGAACCGTCTGGGGAAGAAGGAATATTTTCTGCTTTGGGAAGAGTGGATAGAGATGGCACTTAAAAAAAAGAGATGAGAACCACTTAAGGATGAATCAAGCTAGAATACAATAATAGAGAAGAGAAAGGCAGCCTGAAAACGCCCAATTGTCACCTCAAAACTTCCACACACACGGCGCCCAAACTCAATTTTTCTACAAATCCCTCTGATCAGCTGTACAAGCATCGGGGAAATGACTGAAAAACAATGATAGAGCCTTAATGGCTACAATCACGTCCACTTTGCAGAACGACGGGAGTCCTTAACGGCAGCGCACCGCCGCCCCGGCTGTCAGACAAGTAAAAAAAACAACAAAGAGTTATTATGAAAGCCGGGCCATAAATACATAATGTAACCCTGACTTCAACAAGTGACTCACTTCTAGCTCTGCAACATTATGTCGCTATTCATTTCTGCTACATCAACTGACAAGCGTGCGCCCCGCCGACCCATGTGTTGGCAACGTGATGCAGTTGCTGTCTCATGCAATAGCAGCATGAATCCTGGAGCTGCTGTCTCCGGCGTGGGCATACTCTTGAGTTCTGCTGGCAGTTGTCTTTGTGCAGCCTCAGTCTGTGGAGCATGCACACTGTGCCGTCAAAGACTCGGGGCTCAATGAGGAGGAAAGTGACGATCTCAGAGCCTCACAGCTCCGGTGACGCACTCAATCTTTCATCAGCGCTTGCGTGGCACGCATTCCTGATGTAACAGCTTTATGGTACGAATGCCCTTTGAGAATGCATGGTGTGATCCCGTGATGACGGGGGGGAGCTTGTTGCTGTTTTCTTATCCACCTCGACGGTGTTACGATACACATTCAGTGCGCTGAGCACAGGAAAAGAACTCCAATACGTAACTTTCTTCATCACGACTTCTTCATCTTTTTTTAAATGATTACCTTTTTTTAAGCACAAGCCAGTTCAAAAACTACTAAACAACAAACCTGAGAGCAGAATAAATTGAACTTAAATCTCGATCAAGCTTCAGGTTTACCTCAGTGAGTCGAACACGGTCGAGCAAAATTGACGATTTTGACGGGCCCTCAGCCCATAGAACGCTCTACTGCAAAGCAAATCAAGCGCTCCCTAAAACACAGTCTTGGCCACTCACAGGCGCTCCCTGCAGTTCGCTGGTGCAAAATCTTTTCCTTTATCACTTTGGCCATAATTGTGCAGTCGTAGATCAAATGTTAAGTATCTGTAGATACAAAACATTAAAACTTTTTGGAGTACCATTAGATTATTCGGCAAATCTGCGGCTCGGACATTCAGTATCTTGCCATAATATCCGGTCTGGCTGTACAATCCTCTACACCAGAAGACTTTACGATAACCAGTTACATTACATTTCTGCTTACACCTTCGAGTGTACATTATGCATCGCCTTTGATAATATCTCAAACAACCACCACTCAGAACACGAGGCGTATGAAACGCTTCAGGAGTCAGCTGACCTCCACGGGCCTGAAGCAGCTGAGGTCACAACAAAAAGGTAAAATGGCCTCACGACAAGAAAAACAACGGATTGCAGGTTCAACCGAATGCTGTCGCCGACTACACCTCATAAAGTCTCGGTACCAGCTCATAATGTTCGGAGAGATGGTTTGAATCAACTCCTGAACACTTAAGTTTAACAATCTAGGAACAAGGGTGAGGAAGAACAATAAAATAATTTCATAAACATATTTTGCAGGATGAAAAACATTGTCTAATTATAATAATCCACAATATCGCACACCCCTACAGAACCTTGATTGATTACCTATTGTTGAGTTTTGTCAAGCCTGTCTGAGGGCACTGTGTGTCTGTGTGTGTGTGTGTGTGTGTGTGTGTGTGTGTGTGTGTGTGTGTGTGTGTGTGTGTGTGTGTGTGTGTGTGTGTTTTCAAGTCAAACACATTTGTTCCACTTTGCTAAAATACACCTGGCTGCTGTATCTTAGAGTTTTACAGGTGAAAACTGTCTACCTTCAGGCCCGAGCAGCAAAGTCTTGTGTCCTTAAAGGCCGAGAAATCCTTTGGCTACACTCAGGATATCCTCCTCTTGGCCTTCTGGCGTTGAAGGTGCAGCATCAGAATTCTGAAGGGACCGGGGTTTACCGGTGGTTATTAAATAACATTTACACAAGAACAGAATCCTCCCGCTTCATGGACTGGTTATCGGATCGAACCAACGCATTAGTGTCAATCTGCAGTCCATCTCAACAACAGCAACAGCAACATTTTTCGCAAGGTCAGCAATTTGCCGCGCACTTTTAACCTTCATCGGCTCTGCTCCCCGGCCGGGTCATGTGATATTCTGCTATGAAAGCTTTTGATTGAAACTGGAAGAAGTCCGTTATCTTAGAACAACAGGCAGACCGAGATACTTAATAGATGTTATGCAACAGCAAAAAAAGTAATGAGGCATATTCATAAAAATCTAATTACTGGTACGCTACCGATGCCTGACGATATGAGCCATGGGTTCGGGCATTACTGCGCCCTCCTCACACGGAAACAAGACAGAGATTTAGGGCAGTGACTGGCAGCGGCAGATTGCCTGTGAAGGACTCAGTGGAGAACCGTGAAGGTCTCATATTCATTAAGATGACTGATCCCCTACTATGGTATTAGGTCAGGACAGGACAGGGGGATTCATCTCAACATTGTGTACCACATGGAAAGCACAAGTGTGAACGATCTAACCATCCTTGTACATTCGGGCTGCAGAGGAATGAGCGGGACCAAAGTGATGCAGAGGACACGCTCTACAGCCAAGCAGCACTCTGCTGCCTGTGGAGCAACGAGGCAGCAGAGTGCTTACTCAGCTAAAGACCAAAGGTGCCCAGTTCTAGGCAAGGGCAGAATGTGTGCAAGAGAAATTCTTGCACGGCACTGTAGCAAAAATACAAAACCCGGAAATGGCTGGAAGAAAAACGAACACAATGTAATGTTATGCATCTTTAATGCCTGCAGAACCCACGCTGAAGTGGACGGGTAAGGTTCCCTCTCTCTCTCAGACTGTTCGACTCACCGTCACTGAAAAATGCCAGCCGCAGCAATGTCACACACACATACACATTGTTCTGTTCGCACACAACAACACACTCACAGCCACAAATACGTGCAGGAGCTGCGAGGAGCCCATGTGTCCAGTAAGAGCTGTCAGAGCGTTTTCAAGAAATGAGTCATTTTTTTTCCCCTCAGCCGCTCGAGGCTCTGAATCCGTCGCTCACATGACTCTGGGGAATTTAGTCACAACGTTGGGCTCACAAACACAAAATAACACTCAGGTTTTTTTTGTTTTTTTTTTGCATGGAGACACATGGCGTTGATTTATCTGGGCGAGAAATTTGAAATCTCATTGATCACATCTCATTCATTCCACCTCTCTGCCCCTCCCCGGTGGAGACACAGTGTTTACTAAGGGAACATGGGAGGACAGAGCCCGGCCCGGATGCCCTAAGTGACTCAGCATAGACTCTGTGGGAGATAGAACCCACCAACACCCACTCGACTGCCGTCTCCATGAATGGGAGCTGCACCAGTGGCCGGCAGCATTCACTCAGAACATGCTACTCACATGTCATAAAGGCGATACCCCATAGCGGATCCAGGTCTGCTGGAGTGGGATCCAGAATCTCGTGCCCGCCGGGGGTCCGTGCTGCTCACCACTGCCCGCCACACGCTTGGTTTGTCCATCCTGTGTGCTCGTCAATGGGACTCGATGGTGGGATGGTGTGCACACACTGGCTCACTCACATTCACTCTCCTCGCGTTCTCCCTCCCAGTCACAAACACAAACTGCCAGAGAGGAGTGTGTGTGATGTAACGAGGAGCATCCAAAAGGCTGGTGACTTGCGGGGAGGGGGGGGGGGGGGGGGGTCGGTGATAGTGATGGAGGAGGAGGAGGGAATCATGGAGACAGTAAGCTAAAGGACGCGTCTGCTAAGAACTGGTAATTCTTTAATGGAATCCGTGCCTGGGGTGGGGTGGGGGGGCTGACTCTCCTGAAGGACATAACCTGCAGCAGACTGAGCGAAAGATTCCACCGCTTCTCATTCACACTAAGGCATCTGCCTCCACCTCTCTCCACCCTCCGATCTGCTCTAAGTAGTTCAGTCCTCTGAAGGGCCACGTGATTGGCTCCTTGGTATCCATAGAAACAGGAGGATGTGTCAGAGGTATGGCTCATTATCATGCCTTCTCTACCCTCCCTCCCATTTTGTTTTCATCCCCTATCTCTCTCTTCTCTTCTTCTCACCTCTCCATCTTTCCCTCTTGTGGAATCAATGGAAGTCTATCCCGTGTCAAAGCGGTTGGAGCTTCACACTCAGAGGAGGGATCATGCAAACGGGCAAAAGATGCTGCAGGGCAGCGGCCACTTATTTCTGCAGGGATTAAAAAAAACATTACAGAACTACGACCAGGGCAGAAGTAAGTTTTAGGCAGGGATAATAGAAAAAAACACAAACAATGAGAGACTTGAAGGACGTGCAGAGGTTACATCTATGTCTCCACCTCTGTCCTCTGCGGTCCGTGTCGTGGATGGACACGGAGCTGCAGGAGAGAGTGGTTCTCCGTGGTTCTGTGGTTCTGTGGTTCTGTGGAGATGTGGACGTGTTTAGACTGTAACCATTGTGAAACAATTAGAAAATAACTTTGTCGAGAATCATTTTCTATTTGCCCTTTAAACTGCTATTACAAACTACTATTATAAACTAGTTATATGAAAATGGAGGCAATCGTTTTCCAATAATCCCACTAACAGACTGACCCAAAAACAAACAAATATATGATATATGTAATTATATAATAATCAGTTTTTTTGGTAAACAAGTTTATATACTATAAAACATTATTATTTCATCATAAACACAAAACGCATCATTTTCAAGCCAATATTTGAAATACCGAAAATGTGAAGCAGAAATAAGAGAAGAGATATAGTGATGCTGTTTGCTTAGAAATTACACTTTAAGCCGCTGGAACTGCTTAAAATCTTAAGATCAGGAGATTTTATTTTGTCTTAGTATTTATACTTTTTTCATTACAACATTTCACTTCAACATTTTACAATATTTTTTATAGTATTAACTATTTGTAACACTATCAATTGAATGTGATTTCCTCATTATAATTATAAGAAACATTCAGTAGGCTTAGGATTTCATTACATCACATTATTCTACTCCAATCACATTATATTCTTAATATTTTCTTACGTTACCTACCCCTCTTTAATGTTTTAAAGTTCTTTTTTTTTAACGTTCTTTTGTTTAATTGATTAACTTTTTGTTTCTTCCTTCCTTTCTTTATTTAGTGGGGTGGTGGAAAAATACACACACACACACACACACACACACACACACACACACACACACACACACACACACACACACACACACACACACACACACACACACACACACACACACACACACACACACACACACACACACACACACACACACACACAGCAGGATAACAACACCTCCGGGTTGACGGCTCATAGCCTCCAGAGGAGGATATGTTTCACGCAGCACGGTCAATAAATCGAGTGTTGACACAAAGGCGACCGGGTCTCGGACCTTTGTGGGTTTTTTTTGGTTCATCAATTAGTCTGCTGGTTAATTGTGTTTGTGGATCAAATTAATGCAATTACACTGCATGTGTACATTGTAATTATCAGGCACAACTGCTGATCCCTCCAGCTGTGACACGACACACGGTATTAACAAAGCCATTTTTGTCTGTGTGTGAGTGTGTGTGTTCACACCTCTTCTGTTTGTGTGCATCTGTGAGAGAAAAGCCACGGAACCCCTGAAGTCCCTGGTGACATTTAGAAAAAAATAAAAAATCTTATTATCTTCTGCGGACGATATAATTACATTATTGAAATAGTTTTTCAATATTGTTTTTCTCTCTCAAGGGACTTCAGGGCGTGAACATTCCCTATATAGCGTAAACCCTTCTAAATTCACAGTTTTGTTCCCGTAGCGATGTCAGTAACGATATAGGTGTCAATTCCGGACTCGTAAACATACCAGCGCATGGCGTTTTGAAATGAACCAGCGTCAGTTGAGCAGCCAGCGAAGGGAAAAACAACGTCAGCAGCTGTGTAGACATATTTTTAATGTATGCGGTGACAAAAGTACAGCACTGCAAAGTATGATGTGCTAAACGGTCAAGAAAAGGTGTGTTAAACATTCTTTAATACAAGCAATTTGAGTAAACACCTGAAGAACCTGCAGGGTTCCATGAGTAACCAATAAAACATCAAACTACAAGCAAAAAAAATGTAAAAAAAAAAAGCGAAAAAGCTTTTATACAGCATAATTCAATGCACTGCGGTAGCCAGCGCGTCAATCAAGAGCCTAGGGTAATTTAAAGTTCCTTTTTTATGATATTGTTAATTAAAACACGATTGATTTTACATGTTTTTGTAACTCGGAAAATTTTACTTTTCTGGCTGTTATCGATGCCGGTGAATAAAACTATTCATTAGAAATAATACTGTGAAACTCTGCTGATGGAGAGGGAGACATAAAAAATAAGTAATGCTGATCTATTTTGAATTGAGTCTGTAATTTGGGTATTTTTTATTCCGTTGGTTTGTTCAGAATTGTATAAAATGAGTAAATAAAATAAGAATTAAATTGTCCTAATACCTCAGTTTAAGCAAATTTGAGTCCTGTTTGGCCCTCGATGTGGTCTTCATCTTTAATTCTGGCCCCCTCTGTGATTGAGCTGGACACTCCTGAGTTAGAGCATCTCCAGAACTGCAGATCTGGTTGGGTATTCCTAGTTTGCAGTGGTGAGTACCAAAGTGGTCTACGGGAGGACAACCAGTAAACCAGAAACAGGATGAAGGGAGCCCAAAGGTCATTGATGGACATGAGGAACAATCCCACAGAAGACCTCCTGTAACACAGATTGCTGATAAATCTCATGACGTTCCTGATGGAAGGGTGTCGCAACACACCTTACATGATTACATGATTAGGGTGGCTCATGATTATAGAGGTCCCTTCATGGGAGGATTCACCCGATTCTTCTAGGAGCAAGACCAAGAACTGTAAAAATGAAGCTCTGAGTAAAACACAATTGACATTTTCCTTTTTCATGTTCAAATGTGAAAGCAGTGCGTCCAACTATGGAACCTAAAGACTCCTCACTCCCTGGTAGAAATGTCTGCTGCAGGATAGAGCAGGGAGTCAGCCCAGGCACTCCAGAAAAACTCTGTGTGCATGTATGTGCGTGCACATGGCATAAGGTTGTAGGGGGGGATGCAAGCGCGAGCTCCACTCTGTTCCACACAGAGTGCGCATCTGCAAAACCCCTGAGCACCGTGTTAGCAGTCGGGGCACACAGTCAGCAGCAGAGCGGGGAGCAAGATGTTCTTTATGAATTGACGGGCGTCCTTACATGTTCGCACAATGATGCGTTTCAAGGCAAGAGCCCATCATTTAATGCCTCCACATGCGAGCACACAAACGTTCAGTCCGTTCGGGGTTCTGACGCATGTTTTTGCGAACGACTTCAAGGTTAAATCCTGATCAGAACATGCAGCAGACACCAACACTGGATGTAATATTGTAATCTAGTGTTTTATTGTCAGGTTCCTTTAATGCTGTAATCCGTTTTTGTGTTTTTCCTGGCATATCCGTGTCAGAGAGCCTCAAGAGAATCTTAGAGCTGCTTTTTTTTCGCACCTAGCATAAACCATCTTACGTTAGGACATGTTGATAAGGCCCTTTTACACGTAAAGTAAAAAATATTGCATGCGTCGGCCTTGTAGGGCCAACCTTCCGGCTCTCCTCAGTCACCATATGGCCCCGTTTCATTCCAGGTGGCCTGGGTGCAGGATTTGGGTTTCTGAACTAGAGCAGTAGGATTGTGTGCAGGTTGGTGTGCCTCCAGCCTGGAAGCACGTAACCGCCACACACACACACACACACACACACGTGTACATGTGTTACAGACCCACACACTGTGGAAGCTCTTCTTTTCACAGGAAATACAGACGAATGATGAAAGTCTGCCCTCTTGGTGAAGAAGCCAACTGGACTGGACCACTTTTTCCAGGACATGGCCTCATCGTATGCATATCGATTATGTTATAACTACGTCATAAATCAGTAACATACTTATTTGTCACAAAAGGTGTAAGATTAAGTGAAAATACAGAAGCCTAGATCATTATATAATAGACTATTTGGTTAGATCCGTCTCAGGAGGGAGATAGTGAGAGTGGTTCAGGGAACAGTGCCAGGGAGATGCAGTCTAATTAGCAGCGGTCTCTCATTTTGAGCTGATCAATATCCCTTCCTTATCTTCCCTAGCCGAGACACTCGACAGCCAATCTGGTGTCCTGAAGCGCTCGGACAGCGATAACTGTGTTTATTGTGTGTGCGAAATTAAAGATTGTTGCCTGCTAGCTCATCGGTGGAATTACTGACTGATGGATAGTCACACAGTTGGCGGCTAGGTTAAGAGCTATATTTGCATACGCAGTTAAATCATCACAACAGTTTGAGCAGGAAAAAAACAATGAACAATTCATAACTTTTACAGATTAACAGATTCATTCTATATAGAAAACGATGCAACGTTATTCCTATTAGCTTTTTTGTTAATCCTTCAAAGATGCTAAATGCTAAAGCAAAGAACAAAGCTGTGTCATCAGCATACAACAGCACGGTAAGAAATTTTGAAAAATTGAATATCGAGGTTGACTTGTACTTTTTATACATTATATAAATATAATCATTCTTTCATCAAGAGACTCTTGTAGGCCAGAATATAGAGTTCAAGCAATCAAAAGAATTGGTCAAAAGAAACATGATATCAAACGAGGCATACACTGAAGTGCCTCATGGTAAGGATGTACCCCAGAAAAAGCTCCTTATCCCCCCCTAGTGTACAAGTAATAGCCCTGAATGAAGTCCTCAGATTAAATGGAAGTTTCTGATCGAAAACACAGTTTTTTGCAGATAGAGAGAAATGATTCCCCAAAAACTTTTGGAGATTATGAACGTATTTAATTTTTCACTTTAATTTTATTTTGTTGTTTTTTAATTATATTTATCTTTTGTAAAGTTTTTCTTATTTCTGTAATTCGCGAAACCATTGATGTTGATTAATACAGTTTGCATGTACCTTACAACAAGAATGTGCAAAAAAAAAAAGTGTTTTTTTTCTTGTTTTTTTTTAAATTTAGTTTTGTTTTTTGTGGTGTTAAATGTTCCGTATCTTAACAAAAATGTTGAAACTAATTTTGAAAATTGAAAGTAAAAAACCTGCGTCAGCTGAACTATGGAGACGAGACCCTTCTGTGGGGTTATGATAACCCCCCGATCAGAAGAAACAAAAACAAATGGAATTAGGCCAAAAAATCACTGCTGCAAACTTCTTCTTAGAACTTTACCTAATTATTCAGTGTAAATTAATCATCTTTGGTTTCTAAAGTAACTTTTTTTTGTTGTAAAACAACAGATGGTTAAACTAATCAGTGATGAAAACGATCATCATGTTAGATGTTCACATACAGAAATGAGTCATTGTAAGAATAGAAAGAGGAAGAAGGAGAGAATGAACTTGAGAGTTGCTAAGTTGGGAGAGAACTAATAATAATAATAATAATAATACATTTAATTTATAATGCACTTTACATTTGGATCACATCTCAAAGTGCTACAAAGTAAAAGCAGATAAAAGCATCAATAAAAAATATAATAATAACTATATAAAAACATGACCAAAAAGCAGCAATGTTAATTAAAGTTATAGGTTCTGCTAAAAAGGAAAGTTTTAAGTCCTTTGGTAAATTAGTCAGTCGTCTGTGGAGCCCTCAGATGGTCAGGGAACTGCTCAGAACTGGCCGTCAGTCTCTGCTGAGTTGCGGTAGCTGATTAAAAGGCGGAGGGGAGAAAAAGTACTGGAAATCGGGAAACAGCAAGTTGTGTACACTTTAAACACGCCACACTTCCTTGGATCTTATCGAGCCTTGAGAAACGACAGAAACTGAATGTTCTTTGGATTTTACTACATGTGGCGGCGCAGCATGCAGGAACAAGTGAAGAGGAGAAGTGTCTGTGCCTTACAGTAGGGCACATCATTTTATCCCCAGCAGTGCTGCTCTGCAGGGGACCCGCCTCCTCTTCATCACCACTTCAAATACGTCAGAATAAAAAAGACAGAGGAGAGAGAGACGTGGGCGCACTTCTACCCCTAACACACAAGATGGCAGTGCTTCACCTCCTCTGCTGCAGGAGCGAGAGCAGCCAGATCAATACCATCAGACATGCTGGGAAATCATCTCCCCCTTTTTTGTTTTTTTTACCGCTAAGGTATTTGACAGATCAGGATGTCACATGACTCATGCGAATGACACAACAGTGAAGTGACGAAGACCGGGGAATTGACATAAACGCGTGCGGATGACGGGCTTCGTCAACAACAAAGTACGATTCAAGTTAACGTCTTTGCTATCTGCAGTTATTTCAGTAGCTTTGTTCCGTGAATACATTTTCCTAACCACTCCAATTAGTGTCAACGGTTGAAAAAACAAAACACAAACTGAAATCCCATGAGAGAATGACCTCTGCTCCCTGCGCCGGAGACGAGAGGCGAGGGCTTTGGGTTTTTTTTCCTGTTTTTGTAACAACACAGCGCCTCCTTCTGTCGGCGTCTTGGCCTCAAAGCCTGAGAACATCAGCGGCAGAAGACAGATGAGGTTTTCATAGACGGCTGGACAAAGAGCTGTCTCTCTGCCTCAGACGATGAAGGGTGGACAGAGCCGCTTGTTGACCTCTCTGGTCGGTGCTGAGGCTGAGGAGCACCCACTTAGCCATAAGACAGCATCCGTGACAATGACGCGGGGATGAAGCAGCGGCGTCACGCCTGACACACACCTGACATCCTTAGATCACGCAGTCTTAAGGGGAAAGCACAAACATTACGATCCAAAACAAGTACTACATGAAATGGAAAAACTTCTTTATCATATTCCAGAAAAGTCAGGATATCATGCAATCGCCATCGCTGCCGCAGATCCTTGGTCTTCACCCGACAACTCAAAAACTATGACATGGATCATTTTCCAATTTTGTACTCGCATAGACATCTGTACGTGGAAGAACTGGATTGATTTTGGGAGAGGTTGATTGTATATTTCCGACCCAAAGGGGATCTTTATCAGCCAAAAATTTCCAACCAGTGATCCGATATTATCACAATTTGGTCCATTTGAACCGCCTGGATGAGGTCGATCAGATTTGAATCACTTGGCAGAGCTTTTTTACGCTAACACTGTTTGTCCAGACATAAATTCCTCTCCGCTAATCCGATTTAGTCCAAAATGACCTCAGATAAAGCACTTCAAGGAGATCCAAATTGTATTTCTTATATTTTAGTGTAATTGTTCATATTTCACTCACTTCTTTCGTAAAAAGCAGGGGATTAGGGGCTTTTCAGAGGGGATATATACCTTTGCTATCTAGTTGTCTAGGTCGTAACCAGGAGACCATAAGAACAGCATTTCCTTCATAAAAGATGTGAGGTAGTGGAGCACATAGTAGAAGAAGCAAAGAAGTACGATTGTTCAAGGGAAGGACTTCGGCAGAAGTACTTAGTTACTCTTCATCATTGGATATTTCTCTGCATATCTTTCTTTTTTCCCTCACAATGACTCAAGAAAACCATCCGTATCATCTCACACAGTCTGTTTATGTCGGTCTTTCAGTTGTACGGATCATTCTGTCAAGTCCATCATGTCATCCACACCAAAAAAAACAAAACGCTTCAATAGATGTTTTTTCACCAAAACATTTTGTCTGTAATTAAGTGATAAGTAACTGATCAGTAGTCTTTTCATAGCCTGTAGGGACTGATACAGCAGAGGGATGTGTACTTGTTCTCCACTATGTTCCCTGTGAGTCATAAGTCAAAGTGCCAAAGAGAAGATGATTCAGCATCTGTTATGCCATCAGCAAAAAAAATAATCCGGAGCTCCTTTCTGCGGCTCCTGCTTTTGCATGTCTCCTTCATGTTCATCATCGTCAGTTTTATCATGCAATCTAATCCTTCTGTGATCTGCTCTTCATCCACATGAGATCCCCCCCCCCCCCACGCTCAAATAGGTCATACAGGCAACAGCAGCGGCGGCCACCAGCGTCGCTTCTTGTTAGCATCTCGTTGCACATACACAAGAGCAAATCCCTCTTTTTGAGTGGCGGAGAAGGAGAAAGCAGGTGAGAACAGGCAATCATTCTCTCCAGTCTTATTTCCTGTGGAGTGCTACTCCTTCTGCTCGCTCGCGTGATCACCGCCGGCCCGCCCCTCTGCTTGATTTGAGCAGCGCTACTTTGCTGTGGAATCGCAAAAATGCGCCCTATCAGACGGGGAGATAGATCTGTAGGGCCCAGTGGCCCTTTGCATCATATTACCCTGGCATGGCGCTGATGAAAGGATAAACTACCTGAGAGAGTGGCACAGTTTCACTAATCTCTCCCTATATCTACTTTAGCGGGGAAAATGACGAGGGGTAATAGAGCGTTGGGCGAGCAGGGGGATGCTGGAGCTTGTTTTTATCTGGGCCGGAGGTGCATCAGATGCGCTTCTATCACCTATAATGGCTTTTGAAAGTCCTATTGTCTGACATGATTTCTTTTTCTCACGACTGCTGAAGGCGAGGCGTTTACTTCAGCCATAACCGAACGTCTTAGAAAGTCCAGCTTCAGGAGAGGCTCATCACTAAATACACCATTTGTTAAAATCACGCCGTATTTTTCAAGCAGATGACAAATCTATGACGCCTTTCAAGAGACGCGTCACATTGGTTTGGCATAACAGAGTAAAATAATAACAGCAATATAAAGGGCAGATAGTAATTAATACTTTAAGAGTGTCTTAATCAACGGATAACCGGGAGGTAATTAAATCATCTCGCGTGAGGTTTATCTTGGGCTCCTGATATACAGCCGTTCTTTTCTTTGCACAGGGACAGAACAAACTGAATGATGACGCATCTAAACACAATAAGTTCTGTAGTGATCGCTACAGAACCGGCAGACCTTGATATGAGGACAGTACGCGCCGTGCAGTTTGGTTCTGGTATATTCTCCTTCATAGGTAATATACGGGGATTTTCTTCTACTTCTATCTGTCTGTTACTTTAAACTGTGTCAGATTTTCAAACTGAATTTTTTACAGGAAACCTAGGCCACCTGTGCAAACACAAAACATGTCTTTGAAGGTTCTAGCCGAGCCGTGGTTATCCAGTACCAACTGAGCCGGCGTGGAAAAGAACATGACCCCCAAAAATGATCGGACTGCATTATAAACTGGTTTGCAGCAGGAATTCCCGCCCTGGTCAGTGGAATCATCACTTGAATAGACCATTTTTTTCAGAAGCAGGAAGTTGACGTGAAGGTATCGCCAGTAGCACACCATGCAAAAAACTAAAAAATATTCCAGAAGAAGAACAAGGGGATTGAAATACGTCAGTCTGGAAACGATTAAAAAATCATTTCTAAAGGCTGCATTTTTTTCGTCTTGGGATTGATCACAACAAAGTACGTCAGACGTGATTCAGGTTTCGTATGACCTTTTGGCCTTTTCAGATAAAATGACCATGTCCCAGGAGGGACGCCCGCCGCCGAAGCAACCGTCCCAACGTGAGCGTTTGGTTGAAATGTACTCAAAAATGTAAAAATGTACTTAAAATGTGTTGAAAAGGTGCTTCTAAAACCTTCTGCAGGGATTTTATTTGGAAGCCTGGTGTCTAGAGGCGACAAGGACAGAAGGTCCGGAAGGTTATGGTGCAGCCCATTAACCTAATGAAGAGGTGAACACGCATCATTAGTTTTGATGAGAACATGAACCCGGTTCTGGATGACGCTGCGGAAGTTCAGATGATGAAGGAGAAGAGAAAGCCTCTGGGGAGGAGAAAGGAGACGACGCAGAACGCGCTCAACTGGGACGAAGAAAAACAACATCAAATCTCAGTTTTCTGAAAAACAAACAGCAAACGGTGTTTTGTGTTTGTATGACGTGAATATTGTATTTTTGTCTTTCTATCACTTCTTTCCATTTCGAGAATCAAGTGGGGGTTTTTTTTTATTACAAAAATGAATAAATACAGTAAATAAATGAGCTTTTTGTCTTTGTTGGATGTTAAAGATGCGACTCACACACACACAAAATAGAAACAGAAGACATCAGGAGGGGGTCCAATACTTTTCCTCAACTCTGTGTGATGTTTATTGTGTGATGTCCTTTTAAGTTTATGCAACAGAATTATTCATTTATACACATTGGAAGCAATCACACAGGACTTCTTGTTTATCTCTTGCTTTCATCCTATTTATCCTGATCCTTTGATCAACTTTTCCTCACTTTGTGACATCAGAGGCAACACCTGATATAAATTGCTGGATCTTAAATCATATACTGCTCTTCCTCAGGAAGAAGGCTCCATTGCCCAAAACATTAGCAAAGGTTGAAATAAAGAACTTCCACATTCTTTTCTCAGTCTACCTGCACGGATTGTTTTTTGTTATTGTCACTATTATTCCCACTTTTTAAGAATTATTAACTTTTTTTTTTTTTTTTCAAATATATTTAAAAAAGTTTTTTTAATTATAGAAACTATTTAAATAAGCTTACAGCTCTCCAAACCTTTATAAAAAAAAAGAAAAAGAATGCATTAAATAAGCATAATAAGTAAATCCTCACATTAGAGAAGTGAGAGCAGAACACCTTTGATGTTTTTATTTGACAAAATTAACGAAAGAATGGGTTTATGATTCAACTCTTCATCATTTTGTACATTTCAGTAAAAGAATGTAATTGTGTTATATAAAACTTAGCGGGGAAGGAAAAACATTGAATGCTCTGAGCTTTGGAAACAAACCTGCACGTCTGAAAAGCGGATTATCCCAAACACACACATGAAGCTTTCACTACGCTCACAGCTGAACGCTGGCAAGCATTTCCTCTATTTTCTCTTTCAAAAGATGAAATGTGGCATAACGCGCTGCCAAATAATGACATCGCACAGTCAGAACAGCAACCCAGGACCAATAACGCACACACTCCTGCGTTCCTCCGGTGGCTGAGACGATTAACGCGGCAAACACCCTCCTGTCACTAACGACTAAAAGCGCCTTATAATGAGGTGCGGAATCCAAATCTTGCGTTTTACGGTGATCGCGCTTCACGGCGCCGGTAATTAACTTGTGGAGAATGTGATGACGAAACAGAAGCTGGGAACTTCAAAACACACGGGAGAGTTTTTAGTTCAAACACGTTACAGAAGTCGGCCCTCCGTTTCACGGGGGGGGAACAGGACCGATAAAGAGAGGATTCATACGACTGACTGGATTTTATGGCGAGCTGCGTTTGCCCTATTTTTCATGAACCGGCTCCGCCGCACAACAACTCTTCTTTTGTTCAGCGAGAACCGTTCGCCACAGTAAATGTTTTACAGTCTTGTAAGGCGCTCGCCACGGTGGGTTCAGCAGCTTTATGCGGACAATAAGAGCCACGATGAAGGGTTCGTGGACCCACATATGCTAAGACTTCATCTCCACAGCATGTGTCTCCTGTTCACCATATTCACCTCCGGGGCTGGATCACAGCCTCATGAGCCTCCTCCACCCGTCAGCGGATAAAACACCGGCTGTTTGCAGCGGGGGAGCTGGGGTTTGTGATTTCATGGCTGCAGGAATCAATAAGCACAGCCGTGGTATTACTATTATAATAAGGCCCGGGGAAAGTCACAGGTTCTGGCCCTGGAATAATTCCGTTTATCACGGTGAATGACGTAAGCATCTGAATTATTCAGATGAGAAATGGAAACTCCTGGTTGAGATCTGTTCAAATGGTCAAACACAGAATCGGGGGCTAGAAACAGAAAGATGGAGCAGTGGCGTGTTTGCAGCTTTGAGACCCCTTTAGCGGTCTGCTGGAGGCGTTAGGAGGGAGAAATAATCGCGTGTGGAAAGATTTACACTTAGCCAAAACAGCCTAGCTTCACCTTTACCTCGATATAGACATTATCTACATGGGTCGGCCATAACATTATAACCAATGCCTGACACTGAGTAGCCTGGAAGCAGGCTAAGAAAGGCATTCAATATGTTAGTCTCCCCAGCAACACTCCCCAACTCATCCTGGGGGAAACTTCAGTTTCTACCCGCAGCTCACCATCATAGTCGAGGGTTGGATCGTAGATGGACCGATAAATTACAAACCCGCATTACTGCTGATGCCGCACCGAAGCGCCTGGCCATCTCATGGTCCATTTTCCCATCACTCGGTAATAAGACATTGAGATACTAAAGCTCCCTCGCCTCGGGCAGCAACAGGAAAGACGGGAGCTTGTGGCCGAGCGTCTGGTGTTCAGGCCTTTTTTTCCAATGGAGCTTGGTCGGGCTCAAAACCCAAGGGGCTTCATAGAACCCCTGCCCTGTGGACTCACCAATCATCACATGCGTTCGGGTCTGGAAGAAAGCATTACCGTAGTCGAAATAGGGACTTCACAAGTCCTCTGAAGGTGTTATGGTATCTGGCACCAAGATGTTGGCACCTGTAAGTAAGTTAAAAGGTGGGGCTTCCATGGCACCACACAATTCCACACCTTCCACAGACGCTTCATTGGATTGAGATCTGAGGACTTTGGAGTTTAAGTCAACGCCCTGAACTAGTTGTTGTGTCCCTCTATCCATTCCATCCAACCATCACTGCAGGGCCCACCCCAGAGTCGCTCAGGTCTTCACGCTTGCCCACTTTTTCTTGCCTCCAACAGGTCAACTTTGACCGGTGCCATTGTAAGCAGATAACGTTACTCACTTCACCTGTCAGTAGTGAGTCAGTCATCGCTTTATATCTATAATTCAAGCAAGATGACTTTTTCCTAACTGAGGAGGAAGACTCAAAGACAGACAGGAAGTCGCTGAGAGGGAAGATCTTTTTTTGACAGAGCGGATGACAGGATATAAGGAAGAAATGAAGGGGAGGTGTGAAGTAAGGAAAATGGACTAGTAGAGAATCTTGGTTATTTAAACGCATTGATCCAGCTTTGAACTGATCCTGATGGGCGCAGAGAGGACTAGAGTCTGGACCAGCAGCTGCAGCAGAATACAGCATCTACCGCAGCAGTAATACCCCACTCTGTTGAAACGAGGTTTTCCTTTGGGTTAATAGTGCTGAGGATCTGCGGGAAGTGGAGGAAGTTATTTTTTCATCCACTGATGGTCATCTGCATTCCTCTAACAGATCTGGTCATGCAGCGGACGACACTGCCAACGCCTTTGTTCCACTTCCTTTGAAGAAGCGGCTACATGCATTCGGAGAAATTCAGATTAAATTCCACTCAGCAGAACGTAGAGAGCCATTATCCCGTCTCACAATAGGCCGCAAACCTGCAATCACATTGCTCCAATCGACTGTTCCACTTTCACTCTCTCCGCACTTCATGCTTTCACCCCTAACTGCCGGGGAGCGCTCTACCCTCAGCCGCCATGGGAGGAAGATATACGAGTAGGACAATAAGAATGACAGACATTACAATAGCCATACAACTGGTGGTAATTGTCACAGTGGGTTAGCTTTTACACTTGACTGATACACGGTTATGCGAGGAGGGCAAGGGGGGACCTGGTGGAATAAAAACGGGAAGCTTTTTGCTCTAAGGGAAGCAAAACTGTTTAAAATCAGAGAAATTCAAAGCTTTCATAATCAAATGTAATTTTGATATTGTGGGAAAACAAAATGTTCAGAGTCGGATGTTTTCCACTCAAATAAAACTAAGCTGGAGAGTTAAAAAACCTGGATTCAGTCATTTTACAGATCAAGATCAGTCATTTTGTTGCGAAGGACGACTTTAATAAGTATCCAGTTTTAAAATCAATCCCAAAATTTGACTAAAATTACAAAAGAAAATTATTTTTAACTATAAGCTTATCCTTGGAGACAGAACATCACACTTTTCGTCCCCCGACAGGAAGTTCGATATATCGGCCCCATGAAATTGGCAGTTCATTTAAAAAATTTAAAAAAAAATAAGAGAAAATCAGTGCAATCACCATAAGTCACAAACATTGTGACATGATGTGGGTTTCAGGATTGAATGTTGATAAATGGTCCCACAGCTCCACCTCAAACTTCCATGCAATTCACCCCTGGAAGTAATTTCTGTGAGTGTGTAAGTGACCTACACCAGCCATCCTTGAAAAAGTAACCTATTACCCTTTATTTAGAACTAATACCTACTTCCCATCACCATATGTGAAACATAAAGCAAAAAGAAGTCAAACATAGATGAAAAAAAAACAATCAAATTTGATTTCTATCGTCAGAAGGTGTTAAATTTATTTAGAATATATGGGTCGTTGTTTCCTATCTGTTTTAAAGATCAAAGTCAGACTTCTGATCTTATTTTCAGATCACCGACATAAACAACCAACGAATAAAAAAATAATTCCGTCCTAAACATATGCTGTACGTTTAAAATAAGAATTCTGAGTATAAAATGTGGTTTTCTTTTTACATAAAAATAACAACTGAAATAATCTCACGTATCTCCTGCAGTACCCCAACCTACCCTTAGGGGTAAACAAAATCCATTGTTTTATCAAAACACTCTTCGTCTTATTAAGTATGGAACCTTTGTGCTAACTTAAGCTGCTTAAACAACTAAAACATTTTTAATCACACTCTAATCTGTTTGTTCTTTAATCATCATTTCACTTCATTCATCAAAGGCATTTATTCTCACAAAAGTACACACATCAGAATTCAGCATTGTGTGGCGGGGATACTGATGATTATTAATTATTATATTTTTCCTTTTTTATTATTTATCAAGGTGGGATCTTTTGTTGCATTTAAGTTTTTTTGAAGCTGCAATCTTTCCAAGATTTCTTGTTTCGTCGGACCGGGGCGCAAATAGCTTTATGTTATTCCTGGTTTGAAAATGTTATCAATAAGCACTTTTAAGTATAATAAGTTTAAAAGTAACTGCTATCTCCTTCTCTGCTCTGGGGCCTTCAGGTTTGCTGAGTATGGTGGAGGAGAGGAGTTCAGGCGGGTCACGGGTCTAAGGACCTTGAACGCCACATGAAAAACATGTTTGTTGATTTAATACGGGTTATTCTGATAGGGCTCAAATATTATCTCCTACCGCTTTTAAGGGTCAGGCGTTCATCAACACACATGCTGCATTCCAGTCTTTTTAACGGGTGGAGATAACAGTTTTTATACTCCTGTATGAAAACTTTCCAGTCACATTAGGAGAAGTATTTCCCCTCCAAGGAGATGAGTCCAACAGCCAGATCTCAATATCAGCGTTTTGCTCTTTGTCATCTGGACCAGAGTTAAAGTCAGGAGAAGCATGTTCTTCAAATATCTTTTAAATTCAAAACAAATGTTAATTTGGCATTAAATACAACTAGAGCAGAAAAACAGTTGGTTAATAAATACTTTTCTGTTACAAAACTTAACTACAGCTGTTTGTGCTAAAAAAAACAAAGTTTTATTGTGTGATTCGTGCAGAAGAAGATCTGTTTATGGGTTTTAGATGGTTCTAGGAGAAAAAAACCTTCTTTCCATCTATTGTCTTTGGCCTTCCCTTCGAGATGAGAGCATTACCCCCAACAGATTTTAAAATGTTATTATTGATAGTCGTTTCCTTATTGTACATTTTTACGATCAAATTTTCTATTTAAATAAGATTTTGGCTTGATTTATAAGACGTCACATTCTGTTCAAAAGTCTCTGACATTTTGTCAATCAAATGATGGATGAATAAAGAAAAAACAATAAACGGAAGCTAGTGAAAATAATTAGAGGTATATAGATTGCAATTTTCTTGGCCGTTCGCCAATTTTCAATAGCCTGACCAGCCGATACCAATTTTCTTTTAAGTTTTAAAACCGTAATTGATAGCATATATATATACACATATTTACATATGTACATATATACATATATACATAGGGCTCATGGCTGGCTCTGTAGTCTCGTTAGCATTAGCCGCTCCGCTAACATTAGCTTCTTGGAACTTGTTATTTTCCTCTGGGTGATTAAATGTGAAGTTTGTGTTTAAGTTTGTTGTGCCCAAAGTTTTAGGGGGTTGTTCCTCCACGGCTTATGTTTTCCTTAGTGGTGATACAAACTGTGAGCTTTGTGTTTTCTTGGGTTTTTCCAGTTTGCTGGTCAGATGTTTGTAGCCGCGTTAGCTCATGCTTGGTGTGTGCGTGCGGCTCACGCATTTTACCGGCACCCAACCGGCCTTAGTGAGGCCGCTCAGACGATTGTCGATCACATCAAACTAGGCCCTCCTCTAAAATCTACCATTAGTTCCAGCCTCAAATGAAGCTTGTTCTTCAATTAAAATCCCGCAAAACTAAATTTACTAGATTCATGCTAACTAAACAAGGAAATGCTAAACTCATCAATCCACTGATGTAGTTCAAAAAAGATATCTAGACCTGAAACTTTGTGGAAAAATACATTGATTTCATGATGCCTCTTTTTATTACTGTTTGTTTTCTGCAGGACCCCAGGAAAGATGGCTGCAAACGAGGACTATAGCATGAAGCAAATCCAGCAATCACCAAACCCAGTGAGACGTGATCCACTTTGTGCTTCAAGCATTTGGATGAGGTGGTTGTTATTCTCTGGTGGAGGTAAAGTGAACACAATCAATTTGAATGGTTTGTGGGGCTTTTGGTTGTAGTCCTGAGCTCATTCACACCCTCCATCCTGTTCATTATCTGAGCCGGCTCAGCGGTGGAATAATCACAAAGCGGTCCAACGACTACATCATTATTTAACTATACATCGACTCAAACCTAGGCATTCATGCTCGGCAAGTAACCACATTTTGTGCGAGCTATTACGCCGTCTTTGCGCCTCTTGGGTTGATGAAACGGCACTTTCTGCATGTAACTGCTCTGTTGCCGGGTGATAGAGGAAATAGAGGTAGATGACAAGAAGGAACGAGCAGGGAGAAACAAGAGGAGTGCAAATAAGGAAAGAGAAGTGAAAAAATAAATAAACAGCAGAAGCAACGATTGTAGCGGACCCCTGGGGTACCGGTCCGCTATTACAGTCCAGCAGCGTCTCTGCAAGCGCTGAATGGCGATCCCCTGAGGTTGCCTAAATGATCGCATTAAAACCGACAGAGCAAGCCGGTCTCTGTGAACAACACAGCTCCCAGAAACCAAAACCTGCCCCATTAATTCCTACTACCTTCTTACTAACGGTTTCCACAGTCTGAAGGAATTACTAAAACTTTTCGAAAAAAATAAAGAGCATCTACCAGATGTGTTAAAAAAACCACACAGTGTTAGATCAATAACTTTACAGAGGCCTTTGTGGTGCGACAGATGTTTCTGCGGAATAAAAACCAAAACAACTTCCTATAATTAAAGTCTTATTTACAATCAACCAGAATGCTCCAAACAACGAAAACCAGAGTAAACGGAGAATTAATTATTCCAACCGCCATCCGTCAAAGAAAGAGCTGGATAATAAAATGCTATCCACATTCCTTTGGAGAGCTGCATGATTTAATTATCGCAGTTGTGATTCACCCCAAAAAAATGATCATGGATGTTTAGAAACTCAGCAGCAAAGCAAATCAAGCATTCCCTGCCTCACCAATCCCGGAGGCAAACCAGATGAGAAATAAAAGAGCAGAAGACAGACGCAACGGAAATTAAATATCTGGATGAAAAGAGAACAAGTGAAGAGTTCGTCCCTTGAAGAAGAACGATTTTAATCCATGGTTTGGAAAAATAGTCGGATTAATCACGTGTGACGTTAACAAACAACAAATCAGACGATGTTTGCTTGATCACACTTAAAGCCACGTGGATTTTTCAGGAGACATCATCTCTTACAAAGTCAATTCAAGGCTGAGAGTAGTTCCAGATTGGTACGAAAACAGTTCTTGAGGTATCCTTCTAACAAACACACGCACACACACACACACAGGTACAAACACACACACACACAGGTACAAACACACACACACACACAGCACCGATCGTAAAGCCACCTCAAACATAAATTGGCGGAGATAATCACAAAGATCCATCACTAAGCTTCCCACGGCGGCACAGCCTCGACACAAAATGATTGCACAACATTTTTTATGACATTTGTTTTCAGTTGCAATCGGAAAAAAAAACGTTGTTTTGTAGTGACTCATTGGGCCACAGCGCATACCACTCTGACAGCAACATCCTGGGTTCGAGTCTGGCTCATGACCTTTGGCACTCACGTAATGGCACTTTCCTCTCTGGGAAATGATGGCTTAGGTTCAGCTGATGGGGGGGAGAAGCTGTATCCATGACATTTGTGACAAATGTTTGCAACTTGGAGTCTCGTCGCCTGTCAGTGTCAGTGTCAGAGTGATTCTGACTCGGATCAAATGTGTCGATCCATTCATGCTGCACAAAAACTCTTCACTAACATTCAACAGACGTTACGACGATGACGACTCGGAAATATTAAAATATCAGTCATGTGAGAAACAAAATCGGCTAAGTCAAAGTGACGAGGCATCCGCCGGGAGACGGTTCCGTCTTCTGTGGTACACACAACACACAATCACGCACCAGCCTCATTAGCTAATTAGAGCTTTATTACGGCGTCTGTGTGGAACCAGTCAGCCTCGATGTAAGCAAACACCGCTGCTGTGCTGGAGAGGAACAGAACCTCCGATGGCAGCGCGTCTCGCTTACAGTCATGATCCATTTAACCTGCCAAATTAAATAACAGACACAATAAGAGATGGGGAAAACAATCGCATCATTTGTTTCTACGGCATAACCAGAGTCTAAAAACAGCTCACAGATGCTCCTGCTCCTGAACGCTGTTCTTCAGAATTATCTCATGCTCCCACTATGCACTTGGATTTTTTATTTTTGGGCCTCCGTTGAGCCAAAAGTGGGCTCAGGATTAGGCATACGTTGGTTTTTGATGATGAAGCGCACAGCATGAGGAGGACTTGGAAGGCAGGCTTTTTGAAGCCGGCTAAGTCTGACCCACCGATGTGACCGTCTGCATACTTGTTTTTTTTAGAGAAACTCCAAGCTCAGCAAAAACCTAATGGATCAGCACTTAAGGCTCGTGTACGCAGGGATCATGTGTCCTTTAGGCTAAGCATAACCATCCCCTCCACTTGTTCATGGCGCATATCTCCAAAAGTACTGGAACCACTGCCTCTTAAATAGCTCGTGTGGACAACAGGTGTATAAACATTCAGAACAGAACACAGAGTCTTCGGGTTTCAAGCTTTGACAACCACTAAAGGCTGTTAGGCCTACTGGTTTCTTCAACTTTTTACTTTCTGTATGTGTATCTCAAGTGGTCATCAAAAAAAATAAATAAATAAACCACGGTAAACAAAATATATAATAACCATAACCAAAAGAGATTACTTAAGAGATGAGGAGGATGATTATTGGAATACAATCAGTCTGGGTTACAAAGTTATTTCTAAGGCTCTGAGACTCCAAAGAGCCAAAGTTCACTTCAGATACCCTTCATCACCATGAAAGAGTAGAAGATTTCACGTGGTCACGGGACTTTGAATACAACGCTGATCAACATGGACAAAACAACAGACGCATGTTAGGGTCATTAACCCCGATGCTGGGCATGTGGTCGTTCTCGTGGAACAAACATTCAAACATAACCATAAGAGGAAGACCTTACTGTACCCAAAGGAAGCCGACTTCCATTTGCGACAGGGGATGATTCTTCTGTGGCCTGCAGAGACGGACACCTCAGAGCTCTCCGTGACCTCCACAGGTATCGAGGCATGCCTCCTACGGGAGGAAACATACATCATCATCATCATCATACAACAAAGTACGGACTTCAGAGACAGAAGGGCACTTTTAAAACTGTACATGGAAATGTTATAGGAACGTTCTTTTCTTCTGCTCCAGTCAGAAGTATTTTTAAGTCCAACTCTTTTATTCTTTTGAAAATATTAGTTTGTATTCAAACAGCCAGAGGTGCAATGATATGCCAAATATACTCAAAATATACTACTCAATACTCAAAATGAATCCCCCCTAGGAACATAACAAGTTTCAAGAAGCTAACATTGGCAGAGGCGTTAAGCTAGCGACAGCACAGGACCAGCCAGGAGCCCTGAAGTCCCTGAACGGAGCCAACAAATAACATGAAATGGACTGAATGAGGATTAAAAGTGTCAAACATTTGTTTAATAAACTCTGATCGGCTAAAAAAAAAATCCAATCGGCGTACCACTAGTCCATAACACCTCAATCGGGCCTCACATACTTTGTCTAACCCGGCCGGTCCCTCCGATGTTCTGAAAAACAAAGTATCATCAGTTGTAATAAACCATCATCTTTAACTTTAATCAACTGTTTCTCCTGACTGATCTTCTAAGAAACCTTAAAACACCTACGGGTCCCTCTCAGGAGGTAAGTTCTTCATCTAACTCAAGATGTTAGAGCTCATTTCAGAAAGCCTTGAAGCCGATGAGGTCACCATGACGCTACTTTGATGAAAGCAAACTGCATGTTGATACACATGATGAAACAAAAACTCACTATCTCATTCATATCCACCGCCGTGCATTTTTGTGAATAGATTTGTAATCCAAAACATCAGCATCCTTTATTCTTAAACACATCTCGTACCCGATGTCTCTATTAAAAGAAAATCCAGCTCTCAGGCCACGAGTAATACAAATGACTAATTGTGGCATGGCTACTTCCATTTGCTGCCGTTTCAGCAAATGAATTATTAATTTAAAAACGCTAATGAATCTGCTCCGGTTGAGCGGAGAGCTCTGAACCTTGAATTCCTCCAAATATCCCCCCCCCCCATTCTTGACGAGTTATTCTGATCGATGCTGCGGAGTCCAACACTCACATCTTGTTTCAAACCTGTCGGTGCAGTGATTGATGAACAAACAACCGGTGTTTCCATCCCTGAAAACAATGTTGCGGTACATTCTGTCAGCACGCGCTTGATGCACATGACTTATTATATGCACGGAAGAATATTTAAATAAGAGACAATAACATGACTGAAACTGAGCAATGCAGTTTTGCTCAATGATTAGGGATTTTTCACAAAGACGACAACATGCTCATTGTCCAACATATCGAAGTTGAGCATCGATCACCATAGCAACAAGAGAGCCGGCGAAAGTGGAGGCCAGGAGAGGACAGGGTTTTTGTGATCCCATCAGAGAAACCGTGAGATTGAGAGAAAAGCTCTTCGACATAGCATAGGAGTTCAACTACTTTACTATTAACGCGCACAAAAGACCAGCCAGAGCTTTCTGGGTTCTGGGTTAGATTTCTGTGCTAATTAAGCCCAGTCCGGTCCAGACGATGTTCTATTTAAGACAAATGTCCTGCCTCCAGATAACAAAAAAAACTTACAGTTGCATAAGTATTACAGCGACTGCCTCATTTGTTGGAAACAAACTTAAGGATAAGGGAAAAAATCCATTTCGTTGCTCTCATTAAAAATCGGATGTCGGTATGGTATGTCATCGTCTATTGTAAGAACTCCAGAACACATGCTACAACAAGTTGGTTTATATTCGTCTTTAATTGACTGTAAACACTTTTTCTCGCCGGCATTGTTTCGAGACACGCTTTGAGTCGAGGTGTGACCTCCACAACAACGGCCCAGCAGAGCTCTATTTTCCTCATTGTCATCACTTCAATTATGGAGACGGCTTTTAAAATCCCTTCCTCTCTGTTTACCCGTCGCTCCCCGGAGAATTACGGGGAAATAAAAATGGCAGGCGGTGCCAAAGCTTTCGCGAATAAGGGAGGGAGAGAGAGAGAGAGAGAGAGGGAGAGAGAGAGCGAGAACGAGAGAGAGAGAGAGCGAGAGAGAGAGACCCGTTTACACAGCCTGTTAGAGATGGGGCTATTGCTTTATGTGAACTGAAGATTTGTTGTAAAATTTAATCATAATACTGTCATATTAATCATATATAGCCTTAATGGTGCTTTTAATTTTTTTATGTTATAATTACCTTTTCACTGCTCGATGTTAATAACTAGACAAACACTCATGGAAAGAACTTGAGGAACCTCCTGCCTCCCTTTGGCTTCCCTCTACAATTCAGTGCTGATGGATGATGGTTCTTGTGGTATGCAGGTATTAAACCGCGAAAAGCCACATGTGAGAGGCAACATGGTGAGATCGGTTCTGCGCAAACAAACAACAAATGTAAGTCCTGAAAACTCAATTAGGGTCGGAAATATACTACCGATCTTTCGCAAAGTCTATACCGTTCTTCCTCGCACTAAAGTCTATAGGGTTAAAAAAAGAAAATGAAAATCTGCTTTTTGGACATAATTTCCGAACTGTTGGTCCTATTTTGTCCAACATTTGGTGCTTATGAATCAACTAGAAGATCCATCTATCCCTCTTGTACATATCATATGTTATTATTATATTTAAGATAGGGGGGGGGGCTTTATTTCTAAAAGTTTTCAGGCAATACTTTATCAACTGTTGGTCTGATTTAATCCAAAAACATTTTTTTTGTATAAATCTTATTTTCCTGTCATGACACGGCAATGATGATGATTCCATAACATCCCTGACTCTTTGGGGATATAAGAAGGAGAATAGAAATATTGTAACACGATTAATAGAAGTAATAGCGGCCATGTAAGACTTCCAATCACAAATCATGGAAACTGTGGAAGTGGCCAAACATGTTCGACACAAAGTCTCCCTCCCAAACAAATGAATCCTCCATATTCATAGAACTCCACGCATGGACTTTGAAAAGGTGGAGGACCTCACTTTCCTCCTGGATTGTCATTGTCATTCGTGCAATAGTGTCAGAATGCTCCTCCGCCGTCGGCTTCTGTCCGGGTTCACGAACGAGTGCTGAACAAAAGTGCGGCGGGGAGCGGTAAAGTGATCTTATCATCATCATTTCAGTCCGATGGAAGCGGGTCACCGGGCCACTGCCTTCCTCCGCCCGGCTCTAATCACGTCTGAATGAAGCCATCCATCCTGATTACAGAACAGCACACCAATTAAACGCCGCCATGTTGTTATTCCTCTCTCATTAGGCACGGAGTGTGTGTGAGAATAATCTCTTCATCACTGACACAGTGAGTGTCTCTCTCTCTCTCTCTCTCTCTCTCTCCACACACACAAACACACTCCGACGTCCAACAAAGCGGCGCAAAGCAATCCCTCGGGAGAGAGGGGCTTATTTAATAATAGAGCCTGTGTCAAGCTCAGTGGCGTTTGCATTATTAATGATAATGAAACTTACCTACTGATGTAACACACTCTTTTTTTTTTTAACGGCCGGGCTGAGAAATCTAATGTCCCAGAGTTTGTGCTGCGCGGAGGTTACAGATTGTTGTGCTGGTGGTTGGATGCATCCACCGTGTTTTTTTTTTTTACCAGATCCCACTTTGGAATTGATCCAGATAATGGAGCCCATCCAGGAATTCTTTTCACTGGCCATAACATCCCAAAGTCTGACTTTGTTTTCTTTTTCTTCTCCACAGCATAGTCATCAATTACGCATAAAGCGCTTTATGGATTTTCTCGGAGAATGGGACATGTGCCAAAGAAGGAGACGTTGAGCCAAAGATAAGATACTGTATATGGCAGCAATTTCAAAGCGGCTGCTGCTTTCAGTTTGAAAAGAGGCGACAGAAAAATGACAATGAGGTACTTAGGATGTAGCATTTAGGGGCAGCAGCAGACATTTTCTAGTGTTTATAAGGGAAGCTGCAGAACTTTGTTGAACAGAAACCAAAAGCCTTAAAATAACTTATGAGTTATAACTTAACCATCACTTAATACGTATTGTTTTAAAAATCCTAATCAATTACAGATCAGGTTTAATCATGAGAATCTTCACAGAATCTTGGATGGAATCTCAAACTGGCACCCCCTACCACATTTAACTACACCTAGGCTGTTGTCTCGGACAGCAGGGGTACATCAACAGAAAAGCCCCCCCATCCCCTATTAAGTACAAGCCCTCCCCCGATTGAACGGCTCGACTGAAATGTGAAGTAATGTCCGAATAACAGGGTTTTTAATTAAAAAGTAAAACTCCCCGAGTAAGTAAAAAGTGAACTTTCAGGAGTAAATATTATACATGGATTTCCTGAAATCGATTCTTATGCACCAAAATCTGGGCTAGCTTGAACCAACGGTTAGGAAGTAACATCTGGAAAACAATGTTTTTCATTAAAAAAAAAAAAAAAGCTGTGTCGGAAATCTGCAACTGACCTTTTCCAAACTGTCCTATGAAAGAATAATAGGGAGTCACTGAGAAAACAAGAAAACGGAAGAAACGAGTAAAAAAGGTACTTGAGGGTACTTGTACTTGTACCCCAATAATAATTGTCCCAATAATTCTCAAGTGTGTGGCGTCACTACGATTATCTTACTGCTTCTCGGGGATCCCCCAATGGATTCACGGGTGGCTCAGTCAATGGAAGTAAAATCAACATGCGAAGTGATTTCCACTCCATTGTTACACATTATATGATATTCAGTTTAAAATGTATATATAGAAAAATTAAATATAGCTTAAAATCCATTTAGCTGCTATCTTTTTTTTTTGGTTGCCTTTGTTCTGGAAGCGAATTAAACATTTTAAGTGCCTCTTCACTGACCCAGTTGTTGCGATGTTGCAAATATCAGCACTGAGGAGAGTGAGTTCAGTCTTACTCTGCTAAGAGTAAAAAACAGTGTTTTTTTACTTTATTTATGTGTGCATTATGAGTTCAATTCTCCAATTTTGTCGAGTAACACTTTATCATTTAAATTATTCAACACCGACTCTTTTGTAATTCCCGAGATCCCTCTTCTGTCCACAAGACATTTCACAAAGGCTTCATTTTGTAGCTGAGAGCAGCGCCTCAAATCATCAAATAACCTCATCCAGACTCTCTGAGTCAGATGAATGGTAGCCAACCTACCAACAACACAAATGTAAAAAAATAATGTTTTTTCCGTTCATTCAAATAGTTCTATACATATTTAATTTTAATTTTTGATGACATTTTTTCCCAAACAGAAGTTTTGCTTTTATTTGGTATAGTTGAGTTAGATGGGAGGGGGGGTTGAACGAGTCATCGACAGACTCTCTCTCGCTCTCGCAAACACACACACACACACTTTTCCTGTGATGGAATAAAGACAAAGAGTGGCACACATACCCAGGGCGTGGACAGGACGTTCACCGGAGAATAAAAGCGACCTGGGGAGTGCAGACGGTCCAGCACCTAAGTGGAAAACAAACCAGGCCTGGAACACGTTTGCTAAAACCCAGACTGAGCTAGAGTCTGTTTAACTGTCTAAACACGGCCATGTCCTTGATACACATAGGAAGAGGCTCCAAGTGAGCAACCCTAAAGAGAAGAAAGCCTCAGATAAGAAGTTTGTCCCCTATTAAATGTGAACTTATGCCCTAAAACACTGATTTTTTTTTCCGTAAAAAAGCTCCCCATGTGAGCAAATTATGATATATGCACTAAACATGCAGTAAATCGGACCCACGGTTGAGATATTATGGTCCGAAAAACTTTAGAGGTAAAGCTCCCCCTAGTTTTGGAACTATACAACAGACTGTTCACAAATTCAAAGCAGTTCTTCCTCGCACTCAAGACCCATGTGGGTATAAAATTTGAAAATGATTCATGACATAGTTGATGAAGATTCCAAAATATCCCGGACTTTTCAGGAAAATTATTTCAGTCGCCACGTCAGGTCAGCCTCAATCCCTCAGCTCAACAAAACCGCTCTCACTAATCTAATTATTCCCAACATTCAAGGATTTATGCCAGATACCGAGATGAAGAGCAGTTAAATTTATGGTCAAAATCCGACCTGGAAAATCCATCAGCTTGTTAGCAGGGTAGAAGATGTTCACCGACAGCAGGTGGTCGATATTTATCTGCTTTATCTCGGAAATTTTTGCACTGGCAAGTTTCCTGAAGCATTGGCTCATGACACCCCTGCTATCAGTTTGCAGGGTTAAGTAAATGTAGGTGGTAGTAAATTGTTTTATACTGTCCAAAAACGTAATCTAACGTTTGAAATGAATTCAAAGTGAAAGAAAGACTTCTGTAATCCCTGCAACGCCGACGTGTTCCAACCCGCTGCTCTGCTGAGCTGCCTCCCTTTTATTGCTAACATTGCTAATACTATTTGCATAAGCCGTGCGGTTCCTACTAAAAGTCAAACTGTCCACGACGGTTGAGCAATTAATTGAATCTAACCAAAAAAAGGAGATTCAGAGCACCTAATTAATGTAATCTTTTTTTGTGTCGATTAATTTAATTAAGATCTCCCCCAGTGTGTGCACTGAGCAGACAAATGGGTCTCAAACAGAGAGGTTTGTACCTAAAAGAAAACGCTGTGTCCGTCTTTTGGTGAAGCTGACGCATAAAAAAAAAAAAACCCAGCCAAATGTAAACAAGGTAGAAAAAGTAATCTCAACACCCAAAGAAAATTTCTAACATTTAGTCCTTGCACTTGCATAATAATAACACTGCAGAGTATGAAGAGTGGACTATACCCTCCAAAATTTAATACTGACTATATTGAGAAAAATATGATTTATTAGGGTAAAATATGATTTTGCAAGAAAAAGATCTCCTCAAGACAATTAATGGATTAAATCAGAACAAAAGTTGAGAGTAAAATCTTAACTATTAGAGTAAAATATGATATATATAAAAATAGATGGAAAGATCCTCGAGGCGAATCATAAGATCAGATTTTGACAAAATCGGACCAATAGTTGGAAAATTAAATCTAAAAAGCAGTGTTTTTCTTAAAATAGCTCCCCCTAGAGTTGGAAATAAACAACTGACCTTTCCCAAAATCGATACTGTTCTTCTTCGGACTAAGACGTATGTAGAGATAAAATAAGAAAGTAATACACAAAATCGTTTTAGAGTTATCGCCTTCAAACGAAGGATCCGCGGCAGAAATGATAATTCCATAACCTCCCAGACTTTTCAAGGATATAAAAATCTTTGGGGTAGGCCTTGAAGGATATCTGCGAGACCTCCTCGTAAAAAAAACACATAACTCTGGCCTCATGTGTGTTCACATATGTTCGTCATGACACACACACACTCACACACGCACACACATACTGTGGTCTCAATTCCTGTCATGACACTTCACGGGCACTGTGAGAACCAGAATGCAGTAAACGGGATGCCGAGAGGAAGTTCAAGGTTTTTTCCGTCACGTTCATAAAGCGCAGCCTTTACCGTGAACCGTGTCACTAAGAGGCATTAAAGTGACTGCACAGCAGCATCAGAAACAAATTTATGGACGCGCCCAACCCCTCCACTCCCCGCCCCTCGTAAATGTCGCCTCTTTTTTTTTTTTTTTTGAAATGGAGAAAGCAGTGAGGTAGAGGACTGTGTTGGAGCGGTAGTAACGGCGACCCGGTTCTCTGTTGTGTAATTATCGTCTCCGTCTCACTGTGTGCGTATAATGCGGTGGCCAATTCTCTCCTTCCTATTCTGCTGGCTGTAGGCCTCTCTCCACGCCGTTTTACCGCGCTATGGTTCTCTTCTGATTGCATCTTATACCAGCTAATTGCTCCTTAAGACACAGAAGGCGGTCGGGACAATTGATGGGAGCAGAAGTCATTGTGACTATGTGAATGAGGTTTAAGTGAAACCGATAGCTGGGTGGACACAATTCAGAGGTGGGAGGAGATTTATTGACACGTCCGACGGCAAATGCTGAAGTTACACATTGTCAATCATGAAAACTGCCTCTATTCAAATGTGACCACACACCTTTAGGGCTCTTTTCAAACCATGTGTGAAATAGCTTTGTGTTCTGTCGAGCACTTTTCGAGGACAATTCAAGCAGGGAAATAGCAACAGAAGGCGAGCAAAAATGACATTTAGTGTCAAAGTAAAGACCCCCGCTACGAGATGTGCAGCTTTTCAGTCTCTACAAAACATATACGCAGTGTGATTGAATTCTCTGCACCAGTTTTGTGGTGAGATATAGTTACATCATAACTCCGAATGTGAGCAAATGACCTTTTGCATAAAAATGTGATGTAAAAAATGTGTAATGTGAAAACTGCTGTGAGATGCCCGCCTTTAAGGCTCATGTGTGGAATTCTAGGGAATTCTGTCCAGCTGTGTATGAGGAGAAAGAGGACAGACTATTTATTCCCTGTTCAGTACGAACGGATCGGACGAGATGGAACGAACGGGTGTGACCACATCTGCCCTCTTTGACGGGAGCATAATCATTTAAAAGAAAGTCTGTTCTTCAAGGATGTGTCTACCTGTCAGAGCGCTGCTTGTTCCCAGTAATACAGAACAGACATCCAATCACGGCGGGGGAGACGAGGTCAGAACTGGGGACAGCTCCAGTGTTCTGCCTTAGGTCTGTTAAGGGCTGTTGCTACAAAACTACTACTATAACTACTACTAATAATACTAATACTACTATAACTTCTACTACTACTAATAATAATACCACTACTATAACTACTACTAATAATACTACTACTATAATTACTACTAATAATACTACTTATACTACTACTATGCTACTACTACTATAACTACTACTAATAATACTAATACTACTATAACTTCTACTACTAATAATAATAATACCACTACTATAACTACTACTAATAATACTACTACTATAATTACTACTAATAATACTACTAATACTACTAATAATAATAATACTACTATAACTTCTACTACTAATAATAATAATACCACTACTATAACTACTACTGATAATACTACTAATACTACTACTACTATAACTACTACTAATAATACTACTAATACTACTAATACTACTACTACTATAACTACTACTAATAATACTACTACTATAATTACTACTAATAATACTACTAATACTACTAATAATAATAATACTACTATAACTTCTACTACTAATAATAATACCACTACTATAACTACTACTGATAATACTACTAATACTACTACTACTATAACTACTACTAATAATACTACTAATACTACTTATACTACTACTACTATAACTACTACTAATAATACTACTAATACTACTACTACTATAACTACTACTAATAATACTACTAATAATAAAAATAATACTACTACTACTACTAATACTACTACTTATAATACTACTTATACTAATACTATAACTACTACTAATAATACTACTAATACTACTAATACTACTACTACTACTATAACTACTACTAATAATACTACTTATAATAATAAAAATACTACTACTACTACTACTATAACTACTACTTATAATACTACTTATACTAATACTATAACTACTACTAATAATACTACTAATACTACTACTACTACTATAACTACTACTAATAATACTACTAAAAATAATAAAAATAATACTACTACTACTACTATAACTACTAATTATAATACTACTTATACTACTAATACTACTACTACTATAACTACTACTAATAATAAAAATAATACTACTACTACTACTAATACTACTACTAATACTACTAATACTACTACTACTATAACTACTACTAATAATACTACTAATACTACTACTACTATAACTACTAATACTAATACTACTATAACTACTACTACTAATACTACTATAACTACTAATAATAATACAACTAATAGTACTACTAATAATACTTCCACTAATGCTACTAGAAGTAATGCTACTACTACTGCTACTTCTGCAACTACTACAACTACTACTACTAATAATAATAACGCTAGAATTGCTGCTGCTCAATGCTACTACAAACAATAATAATTAAACTCCAACTACTACAGCTTCTATTATTACTACTTCATTACTACAATTGCTACTACTAATGCTATTTACAATGTTTTGATTACTATTACCAATCCTTCTTATACTATTAGTAGTAATAATGATACTATTAGTAGTAATAATGATGCTACTCTGCAACTACTAACACTGCTGCTATTACTAGCACTTCCACTAATGCTACTACTATTTCCACTAATGTTACTACTACTACTGCTGCTAATGCTGCTAGTACAACTGCTAATGCTGCTACTACGACTGCTAATGCTGCTACTACCACAGCTAATACTGCCATTACGACTGCTAATGCTGCTAATACCACTGCTAATGCTGCTACTACGACTGCTAATGCTGCTACTACAACTACTATCACTACTACTACTACTAATGCTGCTAATGCTAATACTCTATTCTAGGGAGTTCTCTGCAGAAACCACTAAAAATGGCTCTGATTAGATTTGAGGTATGACGTTAATGAAGTAATAACTAATTGATGCTGTTATAAGTAACGTTTCTTCTCACTTAGAGAACCTCCCCCCCTCCGTCTAACCATGAATTAAAGGCATTCTTCACTTTTACCATCTCATCTATGCGTTGCGTCTCTATGATCATCATAGAAAACGGGTGAAGAGATGAGAGCTGGAACGAGAAGGAAAGTTTTATTGTTCTTGGTCCTGCTCTGTGTAAAAAAAAAAAAAAGCCCGACCTGCTGCGATTCATTCAGGTGCATTCCCAAAAACCTTTCAATAATGCATGAAACGATTAGTCCCGTTGGAGGTATCATGCCCCCTGGCACACCGTAGCATGGTGTGTGTAGTTTCTCCCGCCCAAAGGGAAGTCAAATTTTGGATGGCACGATTAATTATTAAAACTGACTGCTCCTCGAAAACCCCTTCCAACACTTCTGTCTGCAGCATCAAGTCTGTGTCCTCAACCCACCCTTGCCCTTTTCCTGTGGCAATGAATCTGATGAAATGAGAAGAACCCGTTTCCTTTGTTGAAAGAGGAGGAAGTAGACAAAGGGCATACCAAATACCAAAAAAAAAAAAAAATGCTGATGCGGGGTTCATCAATCTGCCATTCTGGGAGAGAAACTGCAACCGGACGCCGCTGCAGGAATACTGGAGTCAACTCATTCCATTTCATTTCCCTGCCTGGCTTCAAATAAACTAGAATACAAAATACAGTACAGGGTATTTTGTACCCTGTACTGTAATAATTAATGGTAATAATTAATCGAATGTCTGCGGTCTATTTTTTTTATGTGAAATCATTTCAGAACCATGTATCACAAAGGTTTTGGACATTTTCTCTATAAATGTGTTCGATTCCTCTCACCTATTAAAAAAAAAAAAAAAAAAAAACGTCGGTTCTGACGTTATTATTAAGACATTATTTGTTTTTCTGTGTAAAATATTTAGTGGGGTTTGGGCCGTGGAGAAATGGCTCCCAGCATTTCATTACGTTGCCGTCCTTAATATTGCAGCAAAAAAAAAGAACAACTAACCTTGCTGTGCAATAAAGGAAGTGGTTTTTTCCTTTCCGGATCCCAGAAGGTATCTGGCAGGTAATTATAGTGGGAGAGACTGATGGCACATTTTTCCAATTGAGACATTTAAGACGTTTTTTTTTATTTATTATTATAATCATTTCCTCTCTCCTTATATATATATATTTTTTACACTCCCTCAACTTTGAAATCAGGCCCCTGAATTCCTCTTTGCCCAAAACATGAAGACGCTCACAGCAGGAGTTCCATTCTGAACTTTACAGGCTTCTTAAGGGAACTTTTTTCATATGAAAAGTTGATTTAAAAAAAAACGTTACCCAAACGGTTATCGGGTTTACTGAATCCGCTGTGTCACTTGGCAGGAACCGTGACAGCCATCAGACGCTGGGATGCTTTAAGCACAACAAACCCCTTCCAGCTGTGATGAAAAAGAATAAATCACAGCTGAAGTAACACTGAAATTTATTTTTGTTTAAAAAAAAACCAAAAACATATTATAGCGAAAACACAACGGCGTATGTATGCAAGGCTTTATGTTCGCTCCCCTCGGTTGAAGGCGTGGCCTCAGTCCAGTGCATAAATGAAGAGCATTCATCATCAGCGAGGTGCTTCCTCCTGTCGTTTTCACGCGAGGCGTTCGAGTACCTGAGCCCAAAACGATCTACATTCATCAGCAAACTAATTAGAAGCAGAAATGTGTCCGGCTAAGCAGAGCTAATGAGTCGGTCCAGTCCTCTGTACTGTTTTGCTTCTCGTAGTGCCATCAAATGATGTCTCTAAGGAGTTACTGGCGTGTGACCCTCCGATAACCGTCAGCCCCTGGATGATGGGAGTAGGAATGAGGTTCCAAGGACCAGTAATGAATTAGTTCCTGTTCCAAACTCGCCTTTTCGGAAGGTATTGATAAGTTCCTGGACAAACAGTGTGGCTACCGCTACTAAGGTTAATGCATTCTAACATAGCTCGCGTTTTCAAATAGCCGGGGTTGAATTGAATTAGCGGGGGACGGGTAGGCTGGAAACCCCCAAGCGTCACTCTGTCCCGTTTACGTTCCAGTCATAATTATTGGCAGACGGGGAAAGACGTAAGAATGTGTGGACCCTATTTTCCTAAAAGGCAGTGACACAAAATCAAATGGTAGTTGCACTCTAACAAAAAAACTGAAGCACTTGCAAAATAAAGCTTGCGATAAATCTGTGTGTTTGACTTGCAGCGCAATTCATTAGTTAATCAAGGTGGAATAAGTCCAATCCGTTTTTAGCCATCTCTAGATGAGAATAAATGAAGAAGGGAAAAAATGTCTTAGGTCCGTCACCGGTGTCATTGTTAAACACTCCCAACACTTCAAAACAGGGAGCCCAGCTGGTTTGGGAATGCCAACCACATAGCTATCATGGCATAAATTGCTAAACTGAACCGCTATGTATCTTCCTCAGAGCCTTAAACTAGGCTTACACTGTACAATTTTAGAGTTGTGGCTGTTTGATTTCAACTGGCACTGTACGAATAAATGGTTTGCGGACACTCAGGATTGCTGTGCTCACACTTTTACAGCCCGTTTTGATAGTAAGGTCTGATTTTATAGACAATGTCACTTAGACAAAAGCAAAGGAGCGTGAAATGACCCAGCTGAGGAGCTGAGCCATTGATATCCCAACACCGCCATTCATCAATAATCCTGTCAAGTTGAGATTGATGCCTTTATTGATGAGCCTTTGGAAGACATAACATCCTGGCATTTAGTGGAATCTGAAAGATGAAGATGAGGTTGAGCGGAACTCTCCCAACATTGTTCAGTTATTTCCGACAAACATCCTCGTGGGAATACCTTAACATTATGGAATCCAGCCTGAGCATTTCAAATGTAAGTGAAATCAGCAATTTCAGTCCGATTCTCAATTTGATCCGACTGTAAAATCTCCATGAAACGCTAAAATGTTCACGGTGGAAGTGCAGGCTGCCCTTTCCCTCAACCTTGACTCTGCAGAGCGCCTGACATAGAGAGCAGGATACGAGCAATCTCACATTCACTCTGGCAGCATTCCTGATCATATTACTTGGATTTAGCGAGCGCTCAGAACTTTCCAGGGTTACACATGAAACAGACAGCGGTACATGCAGGCCCTCAGAGCGAAAAACACAGAGATAATAGCACCTTCAGATATGAGAGAGTAGAAAAAACACACTCAGAGATCACAAACCTCCGCCAAGGCAAAACGGGTTCAGGAAAAATGTGAGCAGACTTCTCCACTAAATCTATTAAGTTATTTCCAGCCTCTAAATCTACCGACAACTCCAACAAACTCTCTCCGTATCCCTCAAATACTCTGTCGCCGGTCGTCTCCTACACCTTCCACTTCAGTGTCTCCGTTCAGCCCACTTAGCCACCAGCCCAACCCAAAAAGGGACATCAAAGGAATCGAAGGAGCTCTTGAACGTGAGGACCGACGGAGCTCCACCCCAAAGAAAGATGAAAGGAAACAAAGGATCAAAGGCAGCAAAAGCAACATTGTGACATCACTATTCCGTACTGTTCATTAGCAAGTATCCCCCCGGCAAGTTGAGCTCAATTATTGGTTGTCAAAGGCCTCGTCAGCTGTGAGGAAGACGATGAAAAAGAAGACCATTGAGCAGCAGCTCCTCAACTTGGCTCAGCTGTTGACTCATCCTTCAGCCCGTCAGCGATCCACACCCCCACTTTGGAGGAAACTAGTGGCAGGCTTTCAAACTGCTCTTCACAGGTAAGACGCTACAAATTGCCTTCGATTTAGCTGCTGCATCAGCTGCTTTTGGCAGCTGCTAGAGAGATAATTGGTTCCACTCTGAAGAAATAAATAATGTACAGGCAACAGTATTTTGTCCTCACCGCTTTGGTGTTGATCAATTTCAAGTGATGCAAGAGAGAGGGAGATGGTTCAGCTACCTGAGAGTCCAAAATGTAAAGTAAACTGATATTTTGCATTCAGTTTACAGACAAAAATTAAAAATACAGTTGTGAAATTATAGGTTTTTTTTACGAGAGCAACAACGAGAAACAACATTTTCTAATGGTCTATTTTATTCATAATTTAGCTAAATTAAATGGGTCATATCCAAATTACCTTAACATTTCAAACACTCACTTATGAATTGAATAACATTTATTATCTCCTCACAATGGCACCCATTCCCTAATCAATGGATGTTCCCTAATCCGCCGTAGTTCGTACCTATCAAAAGGGTTTAAGGATGGACAACTGGTGAACCGGTCATAAGATCATAGATGCCCGACGCTAGTGTCGTCAGATCCCAGAGATGAGCTCCTGGAAAAGTTCATGGAGGTTCTGATGGAGAGGTGTCATGGCACCAAAGAGCTGATTGGACGATAAAAGGGTGAATTTACACCTGTGGTTTAATGATAAGGCAACCTGTTTAAAACTGCCCCTGAAAAAGATGCTCTTTTTATGCTAAGCTAATTAGCTGCTAAAAAGGCTCATAGCTTCATACTATACATATTGAGTGTTAGACCCTCCTAAGTCTCATTTCAGTGTGAATCAACTACAACACATCGATCAGCATCAGGGGTTGGTTGTGACACAAGGATCTGGAATGGTCCAGAATTCCGTTCTGGCACCTTCAATAAAGCTGATTAGAAGTTACTAATGTGAAAGTCAACTGACTGAATCATATTATATGTTGTAATTCAAATTATAACTCCGATGATTCTAAATTTTTTTAATGAATTTGACTGAATCAAATGTTCTTGTATGAATACTTTCAGCCAAGCCAAAAAAATTGAAATCTGTGTGTTCATGTTTGTGGAGTCGTTTGGTGAGAGGGGCTTTGTGGAATGATGAAAGCAGTGAGGGAGAGAGGCAGAAGGTTTTTGTATTGCGTAAGAACGAAACCAAAAGATTCACAATTTGAGTGACGATCATCTGAAGCACCTCTTTTTAAAGTGAGATTCCTGTAAATGAAGCCATGTTATCTTCGGCACACACACACACACACACACACAAGCACACACACACAATGTTACTGAAACAGTCTTATCAAATGTCAGAGTAATTAAGAGCTCTCTTGCTCTATTCCAATGTTAAATCAGACGGAGGCGTTGGTGCAGAGTTGAGAGGTAATCTAAATGCTCTGTGGTTCTCTGACTCCCACTAACTGGTACCTTCTGACCACACATGGACTAACCTTTACCAGCTACGCTATCAGACGGAGTTTAGAGGGCTCATTACAGCCATCATCATCATCATCATCATCATCATCTTTTCACGCGGGACAACAGCTTCCTCAAAAGACACAAACCAGCCTTAACCGTAAATGTCTCAATATGCAGGATGGATGTGACAAACTCTCCTCCGGCGAGACTGCGGCCAGACCGAGTTGCAAGAGGTCGCGGTTATTCCACCTGAAGGCAGCCTGCAGCTGAGTTTGAGTGGAAGTTGCAAATTATCTTCAGCCCTTGCTTGAGATTTATGGGGCGCTCCGAATGCAAATCATTCCGGGGCAGACGTTAGTCTAGCAGGGGTATTCCATTAGAGGGGACTTTGCTGCAGAAACGGAGTTCGCGGGCTCGTAAATTTAGTTTGGCACACTGATTGTTCAGCAGATCTCTGGGTAAATGAGAGGACGCCGCCGGGCCACAAGAAGCAGCTTTCTTCATCATGCTACTATTTGTCTGCCAGGGTTCCAAAACACATTGTTTTTGGGCTCTGGGTTGAGTTATTTTATGAACTCGCCAACGCCTGCGATTCAACCACGGGGACATAGAGAAGGCCAGCCAAGGTTTTGTAAGTAAACACATTACAGTACAGAAAAACCAGACGTAGTCACTAGTACTAATACAGAAACCACCAGGGACTTTAGACGGATACGTCAGTATAGAGCTAGAATCGACAACCTAATAGAACCTCTATCAGGTTCTTCAATATCTATGGATTATGTCTTCTGACTATTAACTCCTTTGACTTGCTTCCAAAATAAGACAAACTGAGTATCAGACAAAATCCCTGCTTCAAAGAAATTACTGAAATAAACCAACAATAAGTGCTACAAACTGAACATGATGCAACATTTTTCACTTTATTAATAATAATAATAATAATAATTATACATTTTATTTAAGGGCGCGTTTCCAGACACTTAAGGTCACCTTACAGATACACAATAATAAAAAAAACATAATAAATAAAGCCTCTTTTTGTGATTTCCTTATCGATTAAATACAGTATTGCTAACTCCATACCGTAAATTGCTTAAGAATGTGTGTTTGTCTGGTTTAGAACCCTCAAATATTGGTCATTTAACATTTCTACATGTCTGTTGATTTCTCAGGAAACTAGAAATGTTGTTTTGCCTGCCGCAGAAATGCAGAACTGTAACAAACAAAGCCGCCCTGATTGGATAACCGTGATGCCAAAGCTTCTGTGAACGAGTGTGCTCAAGTTTCGACACAGCAGAGAGTGTAGCGACGTTAAGTGCGTACAGAACTCTAAGACAGATCTTCAGACTTTGGTTTTATTCACAACGTAACATATTTTGTACAAAATTCATCTTCCAACAATTTTCATCCAATCCCACATCTCCTCTCACATGGATGATGATGTCATCAATGCTCCCGCGTCAGACTTGTGTTGGAAATGTTTCTGAAATCAGGAAGAATCTTTGCGAACTCAGAGGAACGGGTATGTTTAAAAATATGACTGTAAAAACTAATATATATATATATATATATATATGTTTACAAGTTCAAAACGTAAACATGTGAAACATAAATTGAATATGATGAGAAATATAGAACCTCAACATGGACATCCAATGTGTGTGTGTGTGTGTGTGTATACATATACACATATATACACACACACACACACACATATACATATATACACACATATACATATATATACACATATACATATATATACACATATACATACACATACATACACACATATATATATATACACGTATATATACATATATACACATATACATATACACACATATATATACACACAAATATATACACATATATATACACATATACATATATATATACACATACACACATATATATATATATATATATACACATACATACACATATTTACATACGTATATATACACATACATATATACACACATGTTTACATATACAGAAATATATAAAACTAAATTTAATACATAAAAGGGGTATAAGCTGTAAATTCAGCCTAAACCCTTTCAGTAAAGAAAAGAATAAATTAATTTGTATTTGTATGTATATATGTTTATGTAAAGGTTGGGTTGTTGTACCTGTAAATGTACAGGTGTGCGTATGAGAATGGGATGAAGGTAAATATGACCGACAGAAACCACATCTCAACCTGAAAAGCCTTAAAACAAACAAACATTTTAGTGCCAAAATTCCTTAAGTTGTCAAAAAGGGTTAGAATGCTGTATCATCTTGACCACCTTGTATGAAATCAAACAAAGTATTTTTGGATTACACTGACAATGCAGGCAGCTCCTTTACCCCCCACCCGCAAGAAAATCTTCTTTCATACCCGAAGGGTCTTTAAAATGAATAAAGACTTTCAGGTGGTCCATAAGTTCTGACATGAACGCATTCAACTGCAGGTTTCCAGCATCGGAGGAATTAAAGTGAAAAGCAGCGGTTGAATATGTGCAATAAATACAGAAGACTAAACAAAACACACATTCCATCAACCTTGCATCCCCTTGCGGATAATGTGGATGTGTTTGTTTGCTGCTTTTCTCTCTTACAGCCTGTTGGGGTTGGGAATCAGGCCACATGCTGGAACACATCCTGGCTGAGATCTGGTTCAGAATCTACAACCCCAGAGCTTTGCTGTTAACCTATCAGTACGAACAGTCATATTAACTCCACACGGGAATTTACGGGGGAGTGTTGTCATGTTGTCCATCGATATCTCTTCTGCCTGACGGAAATTCATGCCGTTTTTTTCTAAATCATGGCCTGACAAAAAAAAAAAAAAAGACCATCTCTGCACACACTGCCGCCCCGGCAGTCGTTCTCAGATCCAACGCCAGTGCTTGTTTGAGGTAGAACACCCTCACGGGGGGACGCGGTTTACCGAGGCAATGCCTGCGTCGTTTCTGCAATTCTAACCAACTGCAGTGTTTATTATGTAATAAGCGAAGTATCGCCAAAGGGCTTTGCGTTTGTAATTCTACACTAAGATGGAATTAAGGCCGGAAGATTGAGGCTAAACTGATCGGAGCTATAATTCGGATCAATGCTGAGGTCGTGATTATATATTGATTTTAGTGAGAGAAGAGGTTTTATTAAAAAGCACTCTGCAGTGCTTTTTTTTTTTTAATCCATGTTGAGTTATATTCCTGCTGGAGAAATCATTAAAATATATATATATATATATAATATGATTCTCACTTCAATTCAATTCCATTAATAATAATAATAATAATAATAATAATAATATTTTATTCATAGAGTACTTTTCTTAAATACTCAAAGTCGCTTTACAGGCATATAAAAAAAAAAAAAGATGTAAAATCAGAATCAGATACTAAAACATAAACAACTCAAATTAAAAATAAGAGGGAAAAAAAACAATAAATATCCCATTTTGATTAAAGGATGATATTAATTTATATTTTGTGAAATGTAGGATTCAGATATTGGACAGTCACACAATTTATTTATTTAAACATGTTTAAAATAAGATCAAAATAAAATATAAGCATGAAAACAAAACTGCACAACAAAATTTGTCCAGCACACAATTCAAATAAAGTTTTTTTTTTTTTTTTTTTTTAAAGGAGTAGGAAAATGTTTAAAAACGTTTCTGGTCCTACCAACCTTTTTTTTTAAACTGTAACCACAAGCTTTAAAACTAAAAGTTTCAACTATCGGCCACCGGTGTCCAAAATGCCCGGCTCAATAAAACCAAACACAAACAGTATCCAAATAAATACAAGCCAAATATTCGAGCTACCAAAGAATGACGTCGCAAAACAAAGAAAATATCACAAATCCATTCCACGCTAGTCGTTTGGACCGAATCCAGGAAACATTTGCAGAGGCAGAGCGTCAGGGAGCGCTTGATTTGCTTTGCAGCAGAGAATTGTTCAAACACCAACATCTCCCTATTATATTCATTTTACTGTGGGACATCGGGCACATGGTCGATATTTCAGTGTGATTTATTGGTTCCTGGCTGGCTGCAGTTCTAATTCACTCAGGGAGGCGAATAACAACGCCGTGCGAAAACAATGACACATTCTCTCTTTGTTCAACCAAAATAGGGTTTACAATATCTTACCCAGGCCCGGGACAAAGCTTATGTCTTAAATGAGAGCTGGCAGATGCATCGACCAGCACAGAGATGAGAAATTAAAGCAGTTTCGAGGACTATTACACCCCCGAACCCAGAGGCGGCTACAGATCACGGTGGATCCACTTTGATTAGAACGGCCAGCCTCTCCGGCACAGTGCAAGAAACACATTTAATGTATAGCCGCTCCTGCAGTTTCTGGCAAAAAACGTACTTACTTGTGCCTTGCCACGTTTAACCTACAACGTATTATTTTGACTGACTAGACAGACGAGGCATGTGTTGGAAAACTATGCAGTCAGGCGACTTGAACTGCCTTGAAAAGCCGTCTGTCACTTGCGAGAGCTGTACAACAATATTGTGTTACCTGTCATTTAATTCCTAAGTGAGCACACGGTGTACGAGTAACTGTAGAGCGCTGTTAAAACAAAACAGAAAAGCGCCGCGTCAGCATACAGTAAATACTGTTCTGCTGGATGGCTGACGAGGCAGGAAACATGAACATGAGAAACCTGATCTGAGCGTGTTCGCTGTTCTTGCCCAATTGCTGAATCAACCGTGACTTTTCAAACACTTTTCATTTGAACTCCGGGGAAGTGTCAATAGAGTGTGCAGCAGGAGTTTAACTGCGGTATCACAGATATGTATCCACTGAGGGTAGGATCCTCCTTCACTGCTGGTGCAGCTCACGGGGGTCAGCATCACCGAGGTGGAGGAGTTTATGGGTCAACGTTTGGGTCGTTGCTCACCAGTGTACCACTGGCACAACAGGTTCTACCATCAGGAGTGCATCACATTTCCTGCGCTGGGCCTTTTTTTTTTTTTTTTTTTTTTTTTTCCATAAGAGGGTGGAAGGGAAAAAATGTACAAACAACAAACAGGGAGAAGCCTTCCATTACAGCCAACTAAAGATAGCATCAATCTTCTGTAGCGTTCAGCAGCAGTCCCTTCTCTTGAAGGGAATGTGGCTCTTATCTACAGCGTACATATACATCATATATATACACATATACATGTATACATATACATATATATACAGTTTTCTTTTTTTCCTACCTCGATGATATCTTGAAAAAAAAGGACACCTGAAAACACTGCTGGTAACTATTTGCATTTGGTTGAGAGTTGTGAGTTTTGCATGTCACCAACACAAATATAGAGTCTCCTCCAGAAGTGATAGATCAGTCTTTCCTACACATGGGCTCTACTCGGGCGGCCCGCCAAGGTAAATGAAGACCCGCCCAGGTAGATTAAATCCAAATTTGTTTGGTTTATCAAGTTATTGTCATCTCATAATGCACAACAGTCTCTCATAGCCGGAGTCTTCACCTGCAGACCAGTGGGTGGAGCAGGAGTCTCCGGTTGAATTTTGTCCTTTTATTTCGCTCTCGCTGGACGTTTCTGTTTACTCCGACAGATAAACACTTCTTCAAATGAGAGACGAAGGCTTCCGGGTGCAGTCTGAATGTTTATCGCCTCAGAACAATATGGTCGCGTTAGCTCAATGCTAGCATATAATGGGAATTGCCATATGCATGCTAATGGAATTAGCATTGATGGGCGATAAACAAGTTATGTACAGATAAACAATTCCACTAGACGTATATTTGTCAGTTAAACTTGAGAAAGTGTTAATGAGACGCTTTGATGACAAAGTAATGATGTGTGTTTGGTTACTTGAAAATGAAATGAAATATGAAATAGTGGGCATAAGATATTTATTTTGCGTGGTACTCATTCACAAATAAACATTTATTATGATATCTAAACAGTAATTTATTTGTTCCTATTTTTTAATGTTGAAATAAGATATCTAGAGTAATTATCGGCATAAGGTTATGTTTTTTTAAATTTGCCAGAATTGCTTTTAGAAGGAATTAACCCTTTGTAGCTCCTCTGCCTGTCACCCCCTGCGAAGCTTTCTCCTCCTAATAAACGCTTTAATATACCGTAAAAGCTACAGGGTTGATTCTTGCAGCAGGAAGATGATCTAAGGTTCAAGTCTTGACTCCAATATGGAGTTTACATGTCATACCTTTAAGATCTCCCCCCAGGGTTCGAATAAAGTAAGACCTGTACATATAGTAGTACCAGCAATATTGAAAGCACATCACGCCTCTTGGGTTCAGTGGGGTTTGAGGTGGAAGTTGTTTCCTTGGAAAAAAGAAGCGAAAAGGAGATCCGTTGCGTTTACGAGGAAATGCGATACTGAGCTGTATCTACATTCTTGGCATACCGTCCAAAAACATTTTCCTGACACTTTCAGCCCAGTGACAACTTGGATGTGAATGATATGGAAGACATCAAAGTAAACTAAAGGTAAAAAAAAATAAACAAACACAAAATGCTAGAAATCCAGACATGTGATCTGAGATTTGCATAAAAGTGTTTTCCTCCAGATGCGCTTTATTTTTGTTTTGTGTATCCAGGTCACCTGAGTTAAAGAGACTTCTCAGGTAAAAACAGAGAGAAGCGATGGGGAGAGAGAATTTCTTCGAAATTTGGATTGTGGAGGGGGTACTTCCACAATTATCCAATTTACCGATATATATATAAATAAAGTCTGACCTGAAGGCATTGAGGCTCTGGCTGTTGCCATGGCGACCGTGTCCAAATTATGTGTTCAAAAGCTTTTATTTTTTTGGGGGGGGGGGTGGAGGGAGACATCGCATCGGCTGCAGCCAAAAAGAGGCAGCAGAGTGAGACTCTGGGCGGCTCTGTTGTGATTAATTGGCCTACAAAAGCATGTGTATCGCAAAACAGGCATTTGCATGCAATGGAAGTGAACATTCGAGTGTCTGCTCAACATGCTGAGGATGCAGTCCACAGAGGCAGACCTGGAATCATTCTAAATCAGGGGCCATAAAGGGGCAACAGTCCACACAGAGGGGCAAAGTGTATCTCCAACATCAATGCTCATTTTCTTGTAAGGTAAGATGTATATAAATGCCACCGGTTTTGTTTGCTATTGGCTCTATATCTGTGTCGCTGAGCAAAAACACTCATTATATATATTTAGCAAATTGTAAATACTACGCTCACATTGTTCATTCATTCTTAATTCTTTGTCTTGTCCTTGTCAGGGTCCCATGAGGGGCTGGACCCTCTCCCAGCTAACATTGGGCGATAGGCTGTTATTTCATAAACGCTGAGGACGTGAATATTTCTCCCTATATTTCCTTGGGGATGTACTCCAGCTTCCTCCCATGGTCCAACAACCCAACCCAGAAAGCGTTTGGACTACAAACCTAATCACACAATTCAAAATTATTCAACCCGAGGTCCATAGCAAGATTCAAGAAGTTAACATGAGCAGAGCGGCTAAAGCTAACGACAACGCAGAACCAGCAACGATCCCTGAAGGCCATGAACAAAGCCAACATATGACACATAAAGGCCTGAATGAGGCTTACAAGGTTTTATAATTGCTTGGAAAAGTCACGCAATTGGTTTAAGAAACGCAAAGAGGCTACATTCATTTCAACAGATTAGAATACATACACAATGCCTTGTCGGCATTGTGTATGTATTCTAATCTGTTGAAATACTCACTGCAATCATTCAAAATAACAGCACTTAAAATTCATTACTCATTATGATTTTAAGAAATTTATAGAAAATAATTCGGAATCGTCAAAAATGGGTATCGATTTTATAGAAATCATTGATTGGCCAAAAAATTTGCACTCTGTGCACCTTTAATAAAAGCACATTGGAATGAATGAGAGTGGATGGATGGAGTGGATGGAGTATCGTGGCATGACTGAAACATTATTTCACAAACAGGATGGGTCTTTCAGATAGTCGAAGGTAAGAAAGACACAACTATGTGAGAATTGCTGACCGTAGTGAGCTAAAGCTAACACTAGCCTAATACCTGTGGATGTAGGGGATGGAAACTCTGCACAGTCTCACGCCTCATTCAAGTCACATCAGAATAACAGTTTTACCGCCTTCTCTCCCACATGGCTATAAACGCCCCACTGCAGTTATAAGACATGTTTTGTGGTGCTGCAAATTATGAAAGTGACCCGACCGGAGCCCATAAAATCCTCCGATTATGGGACAACTGTTCTACCCACTGATCTAAAGTCGCCCCCCAGGGTCCGATTAGATTTCAGGGTTAGGCCACTGGCCCCGCCTCTGGATCCTCAAGAGTTAGGGAAATACGATAGCTGTAGTGATTAGCTCTACATTCAAATAAATCAGGACGCGAGCATAAATCATGCAGCGTCCCTCTCGATGCGAACAAGACTCAACCGACTTCACCCACGCCCTCCAGCATGAATGAGAACGTACGGCTGTGGACCCGGGCCGTGAAATGTTAGCAGCACAGTTGTTTTTGAACAACTATTTAATCATGAACTACAATCTTAAGTTTGAACCAAAGTGTTGGATGGACTAGCGCACAGATGGACCCGGGCTTCTCTAGCGTGATGCTGTTAGCACGTCTAAAAATAATGTCCGCCGTAGGTCTCTGCTGACTCAAGACCGTGTCTGGAGCGGGCTTTTTAGTCTTCCAGCAGCTGCTCAGAACTCTCTTTGGAACTGGGCTCCTAAAAGGGCCGATCAGGAGATGATCCCAAGCCTGGGGATCCAAAAGAATATCTCAGCTTCTTCACAGTTGCTCTTGAAGAACTGCGGATGGATCAGAGTTTCCGAATATGAGCCACCGCATAAGTCACCTCCTATAAGTCACCTCAGTTAAAGAGTAAGTTTAACTTTAACTGTAAGTACACGCACATTTGAAGAAAACTATTATTAGACAGCCAACTTAATAGTCCTAACAAGGTACTTGTGAGATTTCATTATGTTCATGAGGCCCGAGATGAGATAACTTCAAAGAGAAATTCAAAGAGAAGTTAATGTAAGGTGAGATAACTTCAAAGAGAAATTCAAAGAGAAGTTAATGTAAGGTGAGATGACATAAGTTCAAAGATAAGTTAATGTAAGGTGAGATAAGTTTAAAGAGAAGTTAATGTAAGGTGAGATAAGTTCAAAGAGAAGTTAATGTAAGGTGAGATGACATAAGTTCAAAGATAAGTTAATGTAAGGTGAGATAAGTTTAAAGAGAAGTTAATGTAAGGTGAGATAAGTTTAAAGAGAAGTTAATGTAAGGTGAGATAAGTTTAAAGAGAAGTTAATGTAAGGTGAGATGACATAAGTTCAAAGATAAGTTAATGTAAGGTGAGATAAGTTTAAAGAGAAGTTAATGTAAGGTGAGATAAGTTCAAAGAGAAGTTAATGTAAGGTGAGATGACATAAGTTCAAAGATAAGTTAATGTAAGGTGAGATAAGTTTAAAGAGAAGTTAATGTAAGGTGAGATAAGTTTAAAGAGAAGTTAATGTAAGGTGAGATAAGTTTAAAGAGAAGTTAATGTAAGGTGAGATAAGTTCAAAGAGAAGTTAATGTAAGGTGAGATGACATAAGTTCAAAGATAAGTTAATGTAAGGTGAGATAAGTTTAAAGAGAAGTTAATGTAAGGTGAGATAAGTTCAAAGAGAAGTTAATGTAAGGTGAGATAAGTTCAAAGAGAAGTTAATGTAAGGTGAGTTAAGTTTAAAGAGAAGTTAATGTAAGGTGAGATAAGTTTAAAGATAAGTTAATGTAAGGGGAAATAAGTTCAAAGATAAGTTAATGTAAGGTGAGATAAGTTTAAAGAGAAGTTAATGTAAGGTGAGATAAGTTCAAAGAGAAGTTAATGTAAGGTGAGATGACATAAGTTCAAAGATAAGTTAATGTAAGGTGAGATAAGTTTAAAGAGAAGTTAATGTAAGGTGAGATAAGTTCAAAGAGAAGTTAATGTAAGGTGAGATGACATAAGTTCAAAGATAAGTTAATGTAAGGTGAGATAAGTTTAAAGAGAAGTTAATGTAAGGTGAGATAAGTTTAAAGAGAAGTTAATGTAAGGTGAGATAAGTTTAAAGAGAAGTTAATGTAAGGTGAGATAAGTTCAAAGAGAAGTTAATGTAAGGTGAGATGACATAAGTTCAAAGATAAGTTAATGTAAGGTGAGATAAGTTTAAAGAGAAGTTAATGTAAGGTGAGATAAGTTCAAAGAGAAGTTAATGTAAGGTGAGATAAGTTCAAAGAGAAGTTAATGTAAGGTGAGTTAAGTTTAAAGAGAAGTTAATGTAAGGTGAGATAAGTTTAAAGATAAGTTAATGTAAGGGGAAATAAGTTCAAAGAGAAGTTAATGTAAGGTGAGTTAAGTTTAAAGAGAAGTTAATGTAAGGTGAGATAAGTTTAAAGATAAGTTAATGTAAGGGGAAATAAGTTCAAAGAGAAGTTAATGTAAGGTGAGATAAGTTCAAAGAGAAGTTAATGTAAGGTGAGATAAGTTCAAAAAGAAGTTAATGTAAGGTGAGATGAGATAAGTTCAAAGACAAGTTAATGTAAGGTGAGATAAGTTAAAGATAAGTTAAAAGATAAGTTAATGTAAGATGAGATAAGAAAAATGATGAATTAATTTAAGAGTTAAGGTAATGTAGAGTGAGATGAGATCAATTAAAAGATTAGTTAATATAAGGTGAGTTGAGAAAAATTAAAGATAAGTTAAAAGATAAGATAAAGTAAGGTGAAATGAGATTAAATGAGATTAGATGAGATAATGTGAGATAATTTTTGTGCAAGAGAACACTCATAATTACTCACTCGGTAAAAGAAAAATAGAATATAAAGATAAGTGGAAATGTAAAAATAAAGTGTATCAGAGCTAACTGGTTGGCATCAGTGTCTACAGCTAACAGCATGACAGCGAGCGCACTATTGGACATGATGAGAACACATTAAAGTAATATAATATTGCACAGTCTATTGTATTAGCGTTGTATTGGTATTATTTTTCAGCTGTGCATCCGGCAGAAGGGGGGAGGGGGGGGGTTACAGTTTAGTGGCCTATAGGTAACCCTATATGGCTCCTTTGGCAGGGACAAAAAGAGGAAGTGATAAACCTGAGCTGCTCTGGTTGGATGTTGTCACGGTGTTACTGACCTTGACAGGAAGCAGAATGGAGAGTTACACTGTTAAATTTGAAAGTAAACACTGTTTAAATGCCTTTTCCTCGATTGCAGATGATCACAGAACTAAGAATCCGTTTTCCATTCAGACACTTGAATGACATTTTCAATCCCAAATTCATCCTAATGCACATTTACATTATCAACAGCTGCCACGTCTCATTGGTCAGAGAGGTAACAACAGGCCTGTCACTCACCTCTATGTCAGTCCAAATGGTGCTCAGACACTGTGACCACACAGAACCAGAGAGGACTTTCATAGGAAATCAGGCCCAACTCTCCTTACGATCCAATCACGGGGCCCGCTATAGGTCAGTGTCACATTAAGCCCTAATCTCATGAGTCTGGTCTCATCAGTCGGCTAAGACACACAGTCCATAAGTCAAGGGTATCCATTTGCTGCCACTGGCACTAACATGTCCACGGACACAAAGGTCAAGCATGATCACATGGTCCTGCAGACGGCCAACAGCTGGGTTAATGGCTGCATACTGAGGCTTTCGTGGAGATATAGCCAGCACAGTGTGAACTTCAGCGGCGAACGTGTGCAGGGAGGATAATCCTGACAGCGTGTCTGACTATCAAGGTCTTTACCAACACTTCTCATATAATTCTCCACTATGCCTGCCAGACGTGCTCCGCTCTTCCCGGGGCTTAAGCCAACCGCCGGCAGATTGGACCTGCAGCCTTTAGAACATCTATGCATAATGGATTCAACCCAAGAATGTGCCTTTTTTTTTCTCCACGGGTTGTGGCTATCGTATATCTGGATTAACGCGTCTGTCCGGCACAGTAAATCTTTTTTAAGACCACTCATAACACAGTTTAGACTCCAGCCGGCCGTATCAGTGTGACACAAATAGAAATGACAAAGCAGAATGACAGCATTTAAAAACTTGCATTATGTAAAACGGTTCTCCCAGAATTGTATCGAAGCAAAGAGGCATTTGCAAAAGTTGGTAATGTTCAGCATAATTCAATATCAGCTTATTAATATTTCAACAGCGATTCGCTCTCACAGACAAAATACGACTAGACAGCACTCAGAGAGTAAGCCTCAGCCAACGCGGCTCACTTTCTCCATTATGTCTTTGCACATAAAAGCAATAGAAACGTTGTAATTTAGACTCATGATACGACTTCTCAGCCATGAAAACCTTCCTTTACAATTTGGAACCAGACAGGTATCTGTATTATTCTGACTGTCCCTCTACTCAGACCCACTCCAGAATATAAAAAGGCCCAAACTGTCGTCCCCGAAAAAGCTCCAAAACCCCTCCATTGTAAGAACAATCCCCCCGATTGAACCTCGTCAAATTAAATGTGAAGTTGTGTCCGGAAAAAAGGGTTTTTCGTTAAAAAAAATTTCAAAAACTGCCCGACGAGAAATAAAAACAAATGCGCATTTCATACAAAAGATCTTTCTGGTGGGGAAAAATATTAACTATTAGAGTGAAATCTGAAATATATATATGCACAAGATAGATCTCTTCCAGTTGATTCGTATCCACTAGATTCGGGCTAAAATCGGTCGAACAGTTAGGAAGTTACATCAAAATATGAATATGACTGGGTTGAATATGACCGATTAGAGTAAAATAGGATATATATATACACAATACAGATCTTCTTGAGTTGATTCATTTGGACCAATTTTGGAATAAATCGCACGGTTCAGAAATTTTTAGCCCGAAAACTTTTGGAGATAAAGCGCCCCCTGGTGTTGGAAATATACAGGCAACCTTTCCCAAAATCAATCCAGTTCTTCCTCGCACTGAGGTCTAGGTGGGTATAAAAATGATCCAGGACATAAACATGAGTTATCACATTGTCATGAAGGATCTGCTGAGGCGGCGTAGGCAAACGTAAAAAGCAAAAAAAGTCTGGTGTGAGTAGAAATACTTATTCAACTTCTTTACTCAAGTAATCGTGAATAAGTACAGGTCGCCTGTTTTTATGCAAACCTCGCTGAAACTCATGTAATATTAATATTAAATAAGGCAACATCAATTCAAAGGATGAGGAACTTTTTAAAACTTCTATCAGTACCACTCAGAGAAAGAATGAATTCACATCGGGGCTTTTCTTCCTGGTTCTTTCTCATGTGTTTCATCTTTTGATTTATATCAGTGGTCTCGTTCTGCCGGTCGTGTGCGATACGCACCGTTGGCTCATCCGAGGGATCGTTTCTATATATGGGTTATAGCCACTTCATTTTGTTGAAGTCAGTCGTTGATGAGGGGAATGCACACAGTGAAGCAAACTAAAAACAATCTACGAAATGTAAATGTAAATGTAAGGAGTAGAGAGAAGACGAGGGAATCAAAGTAAAGATACCTAATAACTCAACTTAAGTACAGAAACAAAGCATGTGTGCTGAATCACGTCCCATCACCTCTGGTTTCATATAATCTGTCATATAGTTTTGTGCAAACAGCCCTATGTTAAGATGTTTAAAAAATAATTCTGACTCCTCCCCTTTTTTCCTTAACCACTCTAAAATGTAAGGGTCAATCATATGACAGCTGCTTTTTGTCTTTCGTTCACATGACAACGGTGTTTCCTGAAAATACAGTTTTGTTGAAAAGGCCACCGTTGTTATGTGTTGTCTACACACAGCCTGCAGAACAACAACAACAACAACAACATCTTCTCGGTATGCGTGATGTTTGCAGACACGGCCCTACCTACTCAAATAAAGCCCATCCGGTACTTTTAGCATCATAGATGAAAATGAAAAAAACCTATATGTAAAAAAAGAAACAACAGATTTGTATGTGTTATTCCCCTGTCACGTGGCCCATTCCTTGTCACGTGACCCTTACACCTCAGACAGACGAACCAACGCTGGAGAGGGAAGGACAGGAAATGACTCTGCTATACAAACTTGTATTTTATCCATCATCTCGTCCAATGATCCCGGACGACAGTTAAAAATCTCTGCTGCATCTTATCCGATGTCTTAGAAAAGAGGGAAACATGTGACGTAGACGGCCACTGTGTGGCGCTGTTGGACACGGAGATACTCACTTTAATGAAGTAACTTTAAATACTTGTTGGACAAATACAGACAGGACAGCGATGACGTGAATTTGCTAAACAGCAGCCCGAGGTGTCGTGTCTTACTTTTCCTGCGTGATGGTCTCCTTCCTGGCGCCCACGGAGAACCGGGCGCCGCTGCCGCTGCCCTGCAGCAGCGTGCAGGTTGCCAGGTGTCGCTGGTATCCCTCCTTCAGACAGGCGTTCTCCGAACACAAGTCGGACACTTGCTGCTCCAGCTCCTCTATCCGTAACCTCTGCCTCTCCAGCAGCTCCTGCTGGGTCTCTATGATCTTGTTCAGCTCCTTCAGATATTCCACAGCCCTGCTGGGGTTCTCGCTCCTCGGGCCATCCATGTCGCCTCTCGCGCCGCACTTCCCCGTCGTATCGCAGAGCACACGGCGCAATCCACACTTGATTTAAGCGCAACGATCCGATAGGTTGCGCCTCTTACGCCTCGCCATTGTTTTGTTTTTTTTTAAATCGATTGGGGCGATAAATCAGAAACGTGAAGCGCGCCCTTGTCACGCGCGTCCAGAAGTCCCGCCGCTCAACAAACTGAGCTCAGAGTCACGCGCCATCAGGATGTCAGTCAAACAAATGTGACACCCAGCACACTTGGCTCGCAGCCTGTCTCCCTGTCGGCAGCACAGAATGACATTCTCTGCACCTCTCTCCATGCTGCCCCCGTGACTTTTCGTAAACAGACGCTGGCTGTCAGGTGGGCGGGGTTTCCAAGTTTTATGAATCTGCAGGTCGCATAGAGCAGAATCGGTTCTGCTGCTGCTGAGGGTTCGAGGATCGGGAGGATCGGGAGGATCAGGAGGTTTCAGTCTGACAGCGATTCATTTTCAGCCCATGCATCCTGTGCGCAGAAAGCATGTACACTTCTCATGGCAAACATTACGCATTCTTAACTTGGCATCGTGTGTGTGTGTGTTTGTGTGTGTGTATGTGTGTCACTGCAGATGAAAGTGAAGCATCTAATTTCTTTCTCAAATCCGATCGTTTTGCTTCGACTGTTCAAATTGATCTTTATTTATATCAGTGTGAACAGATCTGCACCGTGACACCTAACAACAAGCATGCGGGAAATCCCATTGCATTGGTGTGAGAGTTCATTCCCCACATTTAAAAATAGAAACGCAAGCATGCATTTCCTTTACTGTGGGGACAGTCAAGAGGGTCCGTCATATTTTTAAGGCATCGGACAAGAAGGCGAAAAATAGAATTTGATCGAAGCATTTTCTCTTCTTTCTTTTTTTTTAAAGTCAATTTCTGCAGCCTCATGTCTCCCTCTTGTGTTTCTGTTCTCCTCCATGTTTGACTTTCTGCTCATAGTTGCTGATAAAACTCTGACGTGAGCGTTCTCAGTGGGTGAAAAGCGGCGTGAATTCTGATCTGAATGTTCACACTGCCTACATATGAGCAGGAATCAGATCTGATTTAGGAACACATTTGGAATGTATCCCTTTCAACACAAACACAAAGGGGTCAGAAGCCTCCCGTTCTTCTGGTGCTGGTCCGAGCCCGGAGAAATCAGGAAGGGCATCCGGCATAAAGCCAATGCCAAATCAATATGCGGAACACAAAACTGATTTCCAATCCAGATTGGACGAACCCCTGTTTACCAACGACCGCCGCTGTTAGCCAACAGGGTACCGCCCGATACGATGGATGGAAGCAGATAATCTGTTCTGGAGAGGGGAACAGCCAGAAAACGAAGAAGAAAAAATTAATGTGGCCATTTTCAGATTTGAAAGGATCCAATTCAATGTGGTTTGTGCTGTTCTGTGAGTCCCATGTGAACAACCAAAAAAAATCTGATTAGGTTTCCATTTGTCCTACGGACTGAACAGACACCCTTACACTAGTGCATGTCTTGCCTGATTTTTTTTTTTTTCCAACTTTTCCGTCTGTGTGTGTTTCCTTTTCACCAGCAGGCTGTGTGAGGTGATCATGATCCACGGTAGCAGCCTGTGTGGAATCAGAGATGACTGAATATTCAGGGCATTGGAAGTGTGTGTGTGTGTGAGTGTGTGTGCATGAATTTGTCCCTTTATAATTGTGAGGACCAACCCTGGACAGAACACTAACATTTGGTGTGTGTGTGTGTGTGAGAATGTGTCTGTATGTTTGTCTTTGTATAAGTGTGAGGACCAACCCTGGACAGACCACCAACATTTTGTGTTTGTGTGTGTGTGTGTGTGTGTGCATGCATTAGTCCCTCTATAATAGTGAGGACCAGCCCTGGAAAGAACACTACCATAGCTTATGTGTGTGTGAAAAGAGAGATTGTGTGTGTGTCTCTGTATGTTTGTCTTTCTATAATCGTGAGGACCAACCCTGGACAGACCACCAACATTTTGTGTGTGTGTGTGTGTGTGTGTGTGTGTGTGAGGTGGCTGCAGATTTGCACAGGCCGTGTCCCCTGAGTACACAGAGAGAGCAAACTGCCGCACTGACCCAAACTGGACCGTGCTTAAGAATGTTTGCGTCCATCTCATGGTTTCAGATAGAAGCTTAATTCACTCCGACAACTGATGGTGAATGGATTTTAGCTTTTATGACATTTCAGATGTGGAACTAAAAATGAAAACAATCAGAGCCACAGGGCGAGAAGTATTTAAAACCCACGCCTTTTTGAGGATGTCACAGACATTTGCATAGAAACTGAGACTGTTTGCATTATTTGATTGTTTCCTCATGACTGGCTTTGGTATCGAAGCAAAGTATCGGACTCCTGAACGTTGTCAAAAACCCAACCGCTGCAATTTTCTTTTGGATCATTTTTCTCTATTGCTCACTTATAATCCCTGTAATGTCTTCACCAAGAAAAAAACAAACTATTTCTTTCAGTCATTTAGTACCATGACATCTTTGACACTCTAAATCTCCCATATATTGAAAATTCATTAAGTCAAGCATGTTTATAAACATTACAGTTTTTAAATCTAACTTATTAAATTATTTCATGCAGAAATGTTGGATTTAATTGAAACCATTGAAATTCCAATTTATAACCTTCATGAAAAAAGTGAAATTTCTTCAGCGATTGGGTAAAACTCAGGGTTAGAAAACTATTTGACCCATATTAGACTTGTTTTCGTTGAATCAAGGTACATCATTCTCTTTAATAAGTCCTCTGATGATTCAATATACCAAAAATAATCCTATTTATTGAGTAGAACTTTCTCGACAGCCATTGTTAATGCCTTCTCCTCGGTGACCCCCAGGGCTCCATCCTTGGCCCCTTTACCTTTTAACATACACATGCTGCCGCTGAGTCATGTCATAAACAGGCTCAGTCACATTCTTTAATAAGAAATAGTGACTCAAAATGTGCTCAACCAACCAGTCGAGGCTTCGTTTTCAAAGATGGCGTTACGTTGAAATCAAAGATGACGCGTGCAGGTCCACGAAATATTGGTCTTCACCTTTAAAAATCTGCTCCTGGATGATCAGATAGACATTGTTTTAAGCTGCAGGCAGTAAGCAGTGAGAGTCGGATGCATTTTAAGGACACAGAGGCAGACGGAGCACGTTGGGTTTTCTCTGCGGCTCCTATTATCGATGTGGCGGGAGTCCAGGAGGGGCTGCAAAAGCCTCGACACGCCACCCAGAAAGATATACAGTCCACCGCCAGTGTCACCCGATAGTCAAGAGGGTGGTGAAGCGCGTTATCACCGCCAGGGCCGTACTTAATTCCTCAGCTCTGACGCATTTCCTTTCCTCTGATATATATCCCACATCATTAAACGTCTGCTGGAGAAAACTCGCCCGAGAATGACGGCCACATCCTGGAAGCAGCTGTAAAAAAAAAAAAGTTTGGTGGAAAATTACAGCAAAGGTCGTCAAGAACTAGCTTGAATCAAGAAAGCTGCATGATTTCAATATTTACAGTGAATATATAGACTTTTATCAAAGTTAAAGGGAACTGGGAACGGATTACCTTAAAAAATGGATTTTAAAAAAAAGTGTGTGATGGGGGGATAAAGTTCTAAGTGCAACCTGTGTTCCTTTTTTTTCTTTTTGTGTCGTGCTTCTTTAAGTTTAATGCGTTAAAATATTGCACATTATTTCATTTACCTTTTTTTCTGGTGCAGCTGTTGCCTCTGTAACTCATACAGATGCTGCCTGGGAATGAAGTTTTCATCTGAATCTTAATGGTCTTATCTCATCAGCATTATTATTCTATCTAATAGTGTTTATACTTTTAAATATGCGGAATAAAACCTTTCACCCTTCAGAAAGCGTAATCCTCCATCTCTACAAAAAGAAAGATGTATTTATTTGCCTGATAATGTCGATTTCAGAGTAAGAAAAACATCCAAATATCGACATTTTCTATCACGTTAATGGCGGCTTCAGCTTTTGCACAAAGCAAAATACTTTTTTTTTGGTTATTTACCTTTAATTAACAGTTAAATCGTGAAACAATCGCAAAGAAAACAAAAGAATTGCATGCAATATTGCAAATATTTTGTAGTTGGCCGATTCAGCTTAAAGGTGAGGTTGTAGCAATCACAGCCGCCGGCGTTGTTCCATAAATTACACACTTCTTTTTCTTTTTTTTTTCAGTGTAAACATAAAGCAGACCATCTTTCAGAGAGCAGACCCACGTTTTACAGCTCATATTAAATTAGTTTGTGTCCTTCAGTGAGACATTGAATCTGTTGTCTCTCAGCCGACCCCGTGCCTGAAAGCTGCAAAAATGACTCCAGGAAAAAAACAAATAAGAAAACAAAAATCATCTCTGACATTTCCTCGTCCACTGTGACATCATCAGGCCTCGCCGCTCCATCAGGCCACTTCATCCGACTCATGGCAGCTCCACGAGAGAGGGTTCTGGATGTGCTGGAACTCAGGACTTGCGATTTCGGGGAACGCCACAAACCACAAAATATCCACTGCAACAAATTTTTCCTTTATTTTCCTCATTACACCCCCTCCATCCTTTCTTTCTTTCCTTCTTTGGCGTCGCAGTCACACTTCGGTGCCAGCCAGAGAGATTAGTCATTTGTTTGAGGCAAAACCACCCTCTTAGTTAAGTCCTGTAGCAAACCTGTGCCAGCTGGGATGGGAGAAAGCCCCCCGATCAGAGACGTAAGCATGAAACAGAGGGGGATGGATCTGAGCCCGCAGAAACAGAGGGAGTAAAGTTCTTTATTCGCTTTTAAAATTGAAAAATACATAATTGGATGAATAACTTTTAAAGCACAAAACCTCCAAAGACTCAATTATGACCAAAACCTGAACAATCAGAAAATTCTTTACAAACTACGTCAAGAATTGTTTATCAGCATCCGGGTCAAGAATGAATGGACGCACTTGGGAATGTGTATAATGTGTATATTTCATTTTGTAGCGTCGTAGATGATCATTTTCAGCTTGTCAAGTCAAGTTTCTTCACTGAGTGTATTAAAAAACAACCTCAGTTGACCAAAGTCCTTTAAATGGATTCATTAAAATCAACAAGCGATAAATATGATCTAAGATAGAGAAAAATAATTGAATGGACTGATAATAGTTTGCATCTGGACCCCAGGTCGTAGAACACGTGGAATCTGCCTGATGCCAAATTCTGCAAAAAGCACCAAATTCCTCGACCCAGGATATAAACTTCTAACATTTGAATCATGCTAAGCAAAAATCGAAATGTTGAATTTGTCATTTTAAAACTTTCTGATAAGCAAGGGACCACACGAGAGGCGGATTTCACTTTAGTAAGCTGAGGCGACTCAAATTCGATTTTTTTGCCTCATTGTGACACAAAGCCGATTTGTTTCAGGAGTGAAGAAAATGGATTTGAGTCACTTTGGCGTGACTGTCTTTGACTTTATTTATTTATATAGCACTTTTCAAAACACTGTTACAAAGTGCTTTACTGTGAAATATGAAACAAATAAAGCCATGAAACCGTCCTACAAAAAAACAGAGAATAAAAGACAAAAATACAGAGACTAAAAGACAAAAATACAGAGAATAAAACAGAAAAGTACAGAGAATAAAACAGAAAAATACAAAGAATAAAAGTCGAAAATACAGAAAATAAAACAGATAAATACAGAGAATAACAGACAAAAAATACAGAGAATAAAATACAAAAATACAGAGAGTAAAAGACCAAAATACAGAGAGTAAAAGACCAAAATACAGAGAATAAAACAGACAAAAATACAGAGAGTAAAACAGATAAATACAGTGAATAACAGACAAAAAACAGAGAATAAAAGACAAAAATACAGAGAATAAAACAGAAAAATACAGAGAATAAAAGACAAAAATACAGAGAATAAAACAGAAAAGTACAGAGAATAAAACAGAAAAATACAAAGAATAAAAGACAAAAATACAGAAAATAAAACAGATAAATACAGAGAATAACAGACAAAAAATACAGAGAATAACAGACAAAAAATACAGAGAATAAAAGACAAAAATACAGACAATAAAACAGAAAAATACAGAGAATAAAACAGAAAAATACAGAGAGTAACACAGAAAAAAACTGAGAATAAAACTGAAAAATACAGAGAATAAAACAGAAAAATACAGAGAGTAACACAGAAAAAAACTGAGAATAAAACTGAAAAATACAGAGAATAAAGCTGAAAAATACAGGGAATAAAACAGAAGATTAAGGAGAAAACAGTAATAAGATATAACAGACGTTTCAAAGTTTACAGATTCAAAGTTTAAGAAAAGTCTTGGGACTCTAATGTTGACCTAGCTTTCATGGACTTTGTGATGAACCGGCGACCTTTTCAGGATCCATTCTGCCACTACACAATCCCAAACACAATGTTTATTATTGATTATTATTTTATTATTATTATTATAAAAATAAATTATTCTAAAATCCATCAACTGAAAAGTCTGCTTAAATATTCAGAATTACAGGTGTATGTAATATTGAACATAATTAAATTATATATTTACACACTATATATATATCTTTATATACAAATACACACACACAAACAGTATATATATTTAAATATATATATTTTTATACCCCTTTTATGACTTCTGTGGCATAAACTGAAGCCTCTTTCTCTCTTTCTCATCATTTTCATTTGTATGAAACCCCCAAACTCGTAACCAGGGGAAATCTTTCACTGCTCCTCCAGTCTGGATAAATCACAGCTGACTGCTTCCACGCTGAGGCTGATCTCCTGATCATCCTGTGAGCAGCCTTACTATTCCTGTCAGGTTTCATTCAATGCCCACCTCATTGATCCTTGATCCCCCCCCCCCCCAGCACTGACAGAACCATAAGTCATATCTGGAGCAGTGGCGGTTTCTCTCTCCTCACCCGGGACGGCGGTGTTGACAGGAGGGGGTTCGTGCGACCTGTGCGCCTTAATGGGGAGAATAAATTGGGTGTCATTTTAGCTTAACACAGATGACTGCCTTAATGAGCAACACATCCACTGCAGGCTCACGTCTAAGACGCGCAGGCCGCCATCGCTTGATGGGAAGTCATTTACAAACCGTCATTTCCAGTTGTTGAATGACTTCACATGTGATCGGGTCGGACAGTGTATGGAAACTTGTCCGCTGCTGTTTTCCTGAGCCATCCTGCATCCTAAAATACCCATAAACCCCTGCTGTGGAGTTGAGGTTCTGAGTCCAGCATCCTTCTGAGAAGATGAGGAGCGTCGGTGACGTAAACAAGGAGGCGTCGTCGCAAATATCCTCCGCCTCATGACGCTTGTGATGCTGCTGCTTGCTAATGTTTAATTAACACAACATCAGTTCCATTTTATTTCATTCTGTTGCAGTTGATCTTTTCAAGTTATGTTACCATGGATGCACCGAAACATTATAACCACTGATCCATGTAGTTAGGTCTCCTTTTGGTCGCCAATAGATCTCTGGTCGATTCCAGCATGGCCTCCAGAAGAACTCTGTGGTATCTGGCACCAAGACATCGGCCGCGGTGCTGGAAGTAGCAGGATGGAGCCTCGTTCGATTGAACTTCTTGGAGGACTGTTTGAATGAAAGGATGCGAGGTGTCCCAGCACAACTTTACCCAAAGCATCACACTGCCTTTGATCTCTTGCCTATCGTTCTACAAAGAAAACAACTAACTACAATTTCTTAAACTAGGAACCACGGTCCTTAATGTTCACGTAACATTAGACTCTTTTAGGCCACCATTGAAGTTTTGATAGGGCGGAGTGGCTGAGGATAAATATTGCTTGCAATCTGGATCTTGACCGCTAGAGGTCCCTGAATTTTACGCACTGCACCTTTAACAGTTTTTCAGAAAACTTGTTCAGTTTAAGATGCACATTTTTACCTTTACAAACGACAAAGGTAAAAATTGATAACTCATACTCCTATACATATATAATGATCTGCAGCTTCATAGTTTAAATAACACTTAGTTGCAGTTCTGAAATTTCATAAACCCCAGAAATCAATTTTGATTACAAATGGTTTATTATTATTATTATTATTAATTCAGAAATGGAGTTAGCCAAAACTGTCAGAAGGATTAAAAGTAGAGGTTTTATGTACCCTGGAAGATTTTAATTATAGGATGGGCAACAAAAAAAAGCCATGGCAACCGATAATTATATTAACGTCACAGAATTAGTCGAGAGCAGAAGTATAAAATAAAACAAACTATGAGTTACCTCAACAAAGAAAGACGAAACAAACTTCAGTTTATACAAATGCTGGCCAGTTCATAGTTGACAGCAGGGGAGAGAAGACCTTCCTCTTCCTCATGGTTGGGTTAGTTTGAGGAAATACTGAGGAACACCCCTCTGGCGGGAGCCGAGTGGTACAGTCCAACATCAAGCTCCGCCCTCCTAAGATGTCAGGATGCAGCTGATCGGTGTTTGGCTGGTTTTCCAGGAGGATATTGAAAGCAGCCAGACAGACAGGAAAGTTGTTTAAATGTTTGAATCAACACACAGACTAACAACAGATTGTATCGTAACTTTGTGTATCAGGCAAGATAAATAAACGATATGTTAATTAAAGTGTCATGTATCCTAATTAAAAAAATGTCCTCACCAATAAAAAAAAGATGTGAGGAAGTCTCTCTTTGCATATCTTATTTCTTTGGAGTATTGTTTAATTAAATATCTTAGAAACTATAGATTTATCATAAAATAACAGATTATCCATGTTTTTAGACTTAAAGGACTTACTTTCATGGTGCAACATTGTGTTTTCATAAAACAGTATGACTCTTAGAAGTCTTTTTTTTGGGTTGTATAAAGTTACATGATTCTGTTTAGTAGGTCCTCATGCGCTTGATTATGCAAGAAAAATAAAAAATCCTTATAGACTGGGACTTTCTCAATAGCCAGTATGAACGAATGCCTCCTCCTCTGTGGCCCGTTGGTGTCCTCCAGGGCTACATCCTTGGCCCCTTACGGTTCGTCATATACATCCTGCCATGCTTTAGCATTTGAATAATAAACCCGTTTCATATTACAAACAGGTAAAGTCAAGTCGCACACTTTTTTTTTTTAAATAGGATTAATGATGGAGCGATTAATATATTTAGTTAAGATCATTTAAATATCTTAGTATTAAAACTTCACTCTTAATAAGATTATATGACATTTATACAAGCATGAATCCTTTCCCATCTATCTTATTTTATAACTGCTGGTCAAACAATCATTAGACCTCGAGATTTATAAATGCAATTGATGAATAAACACAAGACTCAATGTGAGAAGTAAAAACTTTAATTAGCAAAGGCAAGCGTAAATTTATTTACAATCAAACTTAATTTTGTTGGTATTTTGGATGTTTGTGAGGCATGATTGTGAATTTTCAACACACTCAAAAAAACAAAACAAAAAAACAGTACTGAAGCCGTCTGAACACCGAACACACTCCTCATACAGTAATTTCTCCAACATAAATAAAATTCCATGTGAAGTACGAAAAATCTCCTTTAAAACAAAGTCACACTTTCATGTCTGAATATTTCAGAAGTGATCTCCTCCCAGATAAGTGCTCAGGTAAAAACAGAAACAGAAAAATGACGTTTCCAGAAAGGAGAACGGGTCAACCTTTGCTTTTGCAGTGAAGGAAAGGAACCCCGATGTAAAAGCTGTCCTTCGCAATCCCTCGACTGTTTCACATTCATGAATCGGGGGCGGAAGCTGGACGCACTACGGCTCAGAAATCAGTCACGGTGAGTTAAGGGGAAGGACCAATGTCCCACAAATGCCCAGAAAAAGAAATAAACCAACCTAACTGCTTAGGATTGACGCACATTTGGAGGGTAGCTCGCCTTTGGGCGGTTTCATTGGTCAGTTAGTTTCACAAAGTGTTTGAGCTACAACAAAGAAAGTCTTAACTCAGTGCTTGTTGTTGTCCTACCAGAGAAAAAGGGACATCCTGAGTTCTTCAAGTTCACAGACACGTCGTATAATAATGATGATGAGTAGGGCGCAAGTCGACAAACACGAAAAGCAACCTCGCTGCACTTTTCCAAAGATGCCAGTTAATAACAGAGTGGTTTGTATCAAAAAAAAATTATCTTCCTGGCAATTCACACAAACAAACAGACACGCACACACACACAGAAAGTATAATGAAGGATGTAGGAATTGTTCTCCTCACACAAATACACACAGAAAGATAAATAGCCCTGGTGCCAGCCTGCAGTTTAGAGCTGCAGGCTGAAGTTTTGTTTCAGCCTCCTTACCGACATAAAAGGACAAAAATGGAGGGATTCACGGATGGAGGAAACAGATTTCACATCGGACCGAGGGACGGAGGCACATTCAGAACACGTGAACGGCTCGTGGCGTTGTTAGGCCAGACGAAGAGCTTCATCAGGACCTGTAGTCTGGGGAGTAGAGATGTGACCTCGGGCTGCTCTTTGGGTCGGCCCTCTGTATCCTGTGGTTGAAGGTATTACAGTGTGGCGAGTCAAAACCTGGAAGAAAGCCACAGACAGCGCTGAGTAAATGAAGACAACGTCATATGAGAATCAAGTTAATATGTATATTATATCCGCAGAAACGGACAGTGGCGTTTGTGCTGGAAACATGAACGTGTTGTTGTTGCTGCTGCTGCTGCTGCTGCTGCTACAGAGCGGGAGATAAACTGTGAGATCAAACATTTCCTACAGCCGTTTCAGTGACAGCAAATTGGAGACTCGAGGGTGATGCAACGCATCTGCCAGTTTTATATCCCAACGTGTTATGATTTATAATGAGTTGGCACTCCGGTACAACTTTGCACTAAGACTTTGCTTTTAAAGGGTTTATGAAGGATATATAGCTAGTTTATTAAGCTGTTAAGACTCGACACCTCATTAATAAACTGCTAACACTCTTTAGATGAAAGGAGACAGTGACCTGCTGCCTGCCAAATAGTGAACCTGTATCGATTGATTGTTGTAAAATTTATTATAAGCTGCTTATAATCGTTTGTCAACCATTTTTAATATGTTAAAACCCATTTATAGATCTTTTGTAAAGGTAGTCAGAGGTAAACTAGTGCCGGCATGTTTTTAAGAACGAGAAGGGGGAAAGAAATCCTATCCTGTTGCTTGAAATCGGTAGAAGTTCAAGGCCTGGTGGCGTCACATATTCAGAGGATGAACCTACTTGAACCATTCAGGAGCTCCAAGAAAAGTTTTACTCGTTACATCCATTTGAAAACGCAGGTTTCAGTTTGAATTTACTAAATAATGTGGCGAGTACCTGAAGTGGGCGGTGGGGTCCTCTGGTTGAAAGCAGGGTAATACATCTGTTCCCTTGGAGAGAACATGCTGTGGAGGACTGCAGGGAGGAAAAAAGAAAACATTGAAAAAACATCAAACCATTTTATTTTTTTCAGGAGCTCTGTATAAAAAACAACAACAAAAAAAAATCTGAACCATCGGTGTCTCGAAACCTTGAATTTAAATACTTAAGAAATAACAAATTTGTTTAAGCTGCTCAATTTAAGTAGAAAAGACATTCAGAGAATAAAAAAACACAAGTGGTGGTAAGAAAAATGAATCCAGAATCCCTTTATCACTTCTCCCTGGCTCATGCTCCATTCCTCCACCAAGGTCGGAGGAAATGCATCATGGAAACACGCCTGACAGAGGTAAATACGTAAGAACTGATAAATTAAACTGGATAGAAGTCATTTGTTTAAAGAGAGCACGGGCGGATTAAGCTGAAAACAAATGATGTTCCTTGTTATCATACAAAATAAAGTGTGTTATGAAAGCCTCCGTTAAAGCGCTCCGTCTTCAGTATCTCTTCAGGGAGAGCATTTCCTGACATCGGTGAGGTAACCCACCGATGATGATGATGGCCGTTCCAGCCAGCAGGGCAAAAAGGGTGAAGAACATCATCTGGTAGCTGTTGATGAAGCTGTGCAGCGAGCCCCCCCCCTCAACGGTCACAACTGGAGAACCAGCTGCTGGGAGAGAGACAGAGAGAGAGAGAGAGAGAGGGGGAGAGATAGAGAGAGAGAGAGAGATTGATAATTAAAATCTTAAGAAAACTTTGCTCTTTGATTTAATTTTTTCCTAGACCTACAATTAGAGATTTGAAATATTGAAAACTAGGGAGCAACGCTGAATCCACCCCTCCGACAGGAAACAGTAGGAGGTACAGTGTTGAGGCACAGTTTACGATCGGACCGATTACGTATAGAATTTGGGCATTAAGGCCCAGCTGAGCTGAAGTACTGATCGGCTTTAAAGGGGAAGTTCTCAACATTGTCACTGAGTGACGAAACAGAGGCAGCAGACAGAAAAATAAAAATACCAGGACACCTCTGCATTGATCCGCAAAATTTTTGAGTTCTTGCGTTAACACAAATGAACTGCAGCGGATGATTTTTGTACAAATGTTGGACTGGGCCGAGTCACGTGACTGAATTTGACGTAGTATATCTTGATTTGACGTAGTATATTTTTAGGACGGCTCAGGAGCGCATGCATTTGGGAAAAGATTAATTAAATGTTGGGTTAATGATGATAAATATCCATTTAACTAACCCTTCCTGCTACTACCTCTGCCTCTCAACTTAACCTAATGTTCACACTCAGCGGCGTGACCTTGTGCCTTGGCAGGAAGTAACTCGTCCTTTGCACTGAAAGAATATCTGACCTTGTGCTGCAACGCTTGCATCCGCCACATGAATCAAAGTGACCGGGACGAGGAGCGTCTGCCCGTATGATGCACTGCTTATGGAAATGGAAGCAGAGAGAGCCGTCTGCAGGTCCACAGCGCTGATAATGTACTTTGAATAACTGGGGAAGTCATGGTGCACCTCCCTCTCCTGGACAGCAATGTGGGGGGAAGTAGATGCCACCTAAAGGTGCGTAAACATGTTAGAAACAGACTTTGATCCTGAGAGGAAGTTTAGTGCATCTCTTAATGACTACTAATGGTTATCCTGACCTCCAGGGTGGACAGGGCGGCTGCCGGGCAGTAGATGGTGAGTTCTGCTGATGGGTGCAGGTTCGAGAGCAGCAGCTCGGTTTGGTCAGAGTAGAGGCCCGGCTCTATGGGCAAAACGGCGCCGACTTCCTCCCCGGAGAACGCACTGCCCTCGATGACTGCCCTCACCCTCAAGTTGGTCATGGACACGCTGAGCACACGGGTCTGCTGGTCGGTCATCGGCTGCAAGGTCACGGAGCAGGTGTAGAGGCCTGGGCCGAGAATTCACAGGAGCAGAAGCGACAGTTCCAGATAAATATTGATGTTTTCAGTAATGCAGACAGTAGCAGTGAGGAGAGCTTAGAATCCACCCCTAACTTCTCCATACTGCTTTGAAATAAACCGCTGTAGAGGAACGGGATTGCTATGATTGACAGCGCTCAATGCACCGCCCTCTCATTCCCTCGTGATCGACAGCATCTGGTCTCAGAAAATGAAAAAAAATATACCCTTATTTCCTTTATTTCCCTCGTGAATCTATTTGTTTATAATTAAATTAGAGGTTAGGTGGGTCTAAGGACAGGAGATGTTAATGTGACAGCGCTTTTTAGTTTTTTTATCAGTTGCAGGAGCCGCTAATGTATTTCTGCTAAATCTCAGGAGCACCGCCCTCATTGGTGCGCTTGTAAACAACAACATCCGGTCCCAGAAAACAAAAACAGTGGACCCTTACTCCTTTTCTGTCTCGTAGTGATTTTAATTTTCATAATCAAATTAGAAAATGAAAATCAAACCATTTTATACATTTTTCTCGTCCATATCTTGATCTTGATTTTGAATTCTACAAAAAATTTAATAACCTCACGTTTCTCATTTTTCCATATATTCATTTTTGAGACGAGAAACAAAATAGCGGAACATAAACTGACCTCGTACACACAGTCAGCCTACTCCGATATAAGCCAACACCCCCCCAAAGCCCAAACACAGTCAGACCAAAGCTCTCCAGCAGCAGGCTTTGCATTTCAATGCATCACTCTGACACCTTTTACGGTCCAGGCTGAACTCATTTCAAGAGTAAAGAAGGTATCGATTATGTCCTTGTGATTTAGAACACTTTTAAGTTAAAAGTCATCTGCAGGACATCTCTTTAAAAACAGAAAAAAAGAAAAAAAGGTATGAGGTTTAGCTCAAACACTTCATTCATTGTGATATCGTGCCTGAAGTGTCCCCGGTAATAATCATCGTTACAAAAAGTGATCAATAAGGCCTGAATACAAAACGATCATTCAATCCTGTCAAAACTCTCACAACCGAAACGCCAAGATACAAGAGACTTGTTCTCTGACAGTGAAAATGATCTCTAGCCTGAATCTAGATCAGCCTCACCGATGCTGGAGTCGAAGCTGGTGTGTGTTTTGAAGACATCATTAGCGCAGAAGTTAACAGCATCGCTGGTGAAGCCCAGACGGCAGCCGACAGACGCTTCTGGCTGCAGTTGAAGAATGGCTTCAGTCTGAGCGGAGGAACAGGTTCCTGCAGAGCAGAACAGGCTGATAAGAGATATTTCGCTTCACGACACATTTTGCTTATAAATATGGAGAGTTAGATGTGAAGATAGACGTGAGTCTCATCTGGTTGTTAAATATAACGCTGCAGCGGGTTAGCCTAGTTTTAATAATAATAATAATACATTTAATTTATCACGCACTTTACATTTGGATCAAATCTCAAAGTTTTAGTACAAAGACTAGGAACATCTAGCATAGTACTGACCACAATCCTCCTAGAACACATCACTAGATAGACGATAGGTGATTTAAGGGTGTTTATGTACTTATAGGAAATTGAGTACAAACATATCCATCTTTAAAATGATAAATGATGGATTTTCTTTAGCAGGGATTTGACAAAGAAGACATTGCTAATATGATAAATAATTTCTTTAAGAGGAATAGATAGGTAAATTCTTCTTGCCAGAGGAAAGATCAGAGCCCCCTCTATATCCGGTCTTTGTGCTATGCTAAGCTAACTAATCTAGGCTGCAGACTCTTGTTTACCATTAAAGTCTAACATCAATAATCTCATCTCTGCAAGGAAGCAGATTAAGAGTTTGTCCTAATAATGCTTCAGGAGGTCAACTCCTTCCAGTACCAATGAGGTTGGTTCCTCTCTCTCTGGTGGTGAGCAGGAGCTTCGTTTCCACGCCGTTCTTTACCGTCGACGACTGCGTGGTGACTAATGTCCGTGTTGGTGTTGTCACTACGACCTGCAGAACCGCACAGAGACAGAACCGGTGAAGCTCAAGACCATTCAGCTGCGTGCTTGAAATAATTATAAATGGACATCCACAACAATTTGTTAACCGTAATCACATCAGACAGAAACCGAAGTAATTAAAACACAGAGTTTAATCAGACAGCGCAGCTTCCTCTGTCGATACCGCCTCTCACGCTGCTGGAAGAACATCTCAGTTCAGTCCATTAGAACGCAGGCGGGAATGTCTCTGTTCAGGACACCACAGTCCAAATCACATCAGTTCTTCACGTAAGAGAACGTATGAACACCCTTCACATAAACCTGCAGGTTGTTCATCCAATGAGCAGAAATATGGTTGATGCTCCGAGACGGCGCCGGGTAAGCCGTTCCACAGCACATGGTTTATGAAAGAGAGCTGCAGTATTGTCATTACGGGCGCATGTTACTGAAAGCTGATGATGGACACTACACACCCGCTGAACTCGTATTCTCATGACGATATATTGCAGAAAGGTTTGATACGGTACAACGCACTGCAGGAGGGGAGTCGTTTTGCATAATTGGAACGCTCAGAACCAGTTTCTACTGCCTCATTCATCATAATGCGACTCCCGCACACAGTCCAACACTGAGGGACCGTAGCTAGAAAGGTAGTTCCTGCCGACGGATAACGTACCTCTATGTAGGTTTGCATAACACCAGGGATCTCGTAGTAAACAGTGACGGTACCAGAGTCTCTGGCTACAGCGGCACCAGTTTTAGGATCCACCTGAAGTACATCATTAGCTGAGGAGCTCCAGGTACTACCGACACCTGTAGAAAAATGAAAAAACAGTAGTAAATTATAAATATATATATACGTAGTAAATCTATAAGTAACATATAGAAAATAACTTGGCTTATTATATGCAAAATGCAGAAATCATGGAATTTCCTCCGTTGAGAGGAATAATGTGATTCTAAAGAATAATCTTCAGGAATATTCAATAAAACCTACAGCAAAACCGAAGCTTTTGATTTAACCTTAATCAAAGAGAAGAAATAAAAATACAACTGCATAAAGACTGCTGGAGATAAAAAACAAACAAACATATATTATGTAATGGGTCTGAGTGCCGACTCCGGAGCCAAAATCCAGATAGGTCCAACATTTATTTTCTCCTCTGTGTATTCTGTTCATACTCAAACGCAGAGACACAAATTAATAGTGGTGCTCCTGAAGGACGATGTCTCACCATCTGGGCTGGTTAACTGGGCGCTGAAACAAACCACATCTCCCACCACCAGTCTAATGGCCTCCTGCGGGTGGATGGCGTGCTCCACAGGTATTGGAATGAAATCTGCCACGCCCAAGTTTCTGCTGTCCAACACGGCCAGAAGAGTGAGGCCGATGCTGATGGTCCTCACCGTCCTGGTGTGGTTACCAGGACCAACGCCCACCTGGACCAGATCGTCTCTGCAGGACGGAACAGAGGCGCAGTTTAGAAATATCAACTTGTAAACGCAGCAAATTAAAAACATACATAATTAGTGTGCAAGGCTGAATTTTTCCTATCCCTTCTTTCAACATTTAATTATCCACGCAGAAATTTTTTTTTTATTCCAAGCCCCCTGGAAAAAAAAAACACAAAACCTCACCAAAAATGAAAGGAGGCCTAGTTTTATGTTAGGGAGGATAAAAAGAAGATTCTGTGCCTCTGTGTAATGAGGCATGTACGGTTAACCTGGTCTGTACAGACTGTGGGCTTTGGAACAAATTCTGAAAAATGTCTCATTCTCTCTTGAGAATTTTTATTTTTTTTGCCTCCATCTGCTAAGTGTGGGTTCTGGACAAATGGGGCCAAACTGCTCCTTTCTCTGACACCAGTTAAATGCAATCGGCTCCCCGGACACTCAATAGAATCTAATTACAGATCAGTCCCAACACCATCAATCCTTTACCACTCTGATTTTTATACCATTCCCTAAAAGAATCTGTCAGCACCTGGAGAAAAGGAGAAAGAATCATTCCATCGCAGAGACAGATGGGAGTGTTTCTCAGTGGGAAGCAGCGGAGCTCACTCACTGAGGTGGAAACACCTCCATCTGGTTGACGGTTGGAGGAACAGCCCCCAAAATGAATGATGTGAACTCTAGACACAACTGACTGACTTTTATCTTTCTGTGACGATTTTGGAGATCTGATCAAAGTTGGGATCAAGAATACGTCACTGCAAACAGGAAATAGTTCTCTGAAGAAGTTATACAAACGTATGTATGATGACAACATGAAAGAGGTCATCATAAGTGTGAATCTGTACAACGATGTAATATAATGGAATATAAGATCCCAAAAATGTTGAAATAAACATTTGTGATGTGATAATTATTGAGTTGATCCACAACTTAATAGTAAATTACCTCTAAGCTAACCTTGTGTTGTTTTTAAGTTTTTCTCCTTAAAGATAAGCATAAAAACCACATTGTTGTTATTTTTCAGCACGTAATCACAAAACATGATAAAAAAATATTCCAAATCGTAAAAGCCACTAAAATATCGCATTATATTTCCAAATGAATAATTCACTATAAATCTGAAATACAGGGAGACGGTGGGTCACGCCAAGCTGTGTGAGCTTGAATAATCAGAGCGCTCAAAGAGAGGCGCCTTAGTTTCCCTCCATTATCTGCCGTTCCTCCACAGCAGCAGAATAATATCCTTTTGTCATCGGAGCCCAAATTGCAAATGAAAAACCTCCTCTACTTTCCCAACAGTCATGTTTCATTCATCGACATATGAATTGTGTCAGTAAACAAAAAACGTACCCGGAACATAAGAGGCTTAATAACTGCTTTCAGACCTGTTTGTTGAAAATGACAGGTCGGAGTTGGAGCTGTGGAGGGTCTCGCCAGTGCTAGCATGAAAGTGGACGGTGAAGGTGAGCACTGTGCCCAAGGGGAAGGCTTTAAGTCTCTCCTTGTTGTGCGTGTAGAGGACCGGACTGACACTGAAGCGCACATAAGACACCGGCACCACCTGAGGAATGATGGGAAGAACAAAAACGCCACGCTCAGTGAAATACAGCGTCCACGGTTACGTCAGGCGTCTACTGACTTTTTCTTTAAAAAGGCACGTCAGCCATTTTTCTACACACAACAATAATACAACCATTGCCTTGATGTGCAGCAGCAGTTCAATATGGCATGAAATAAGAACTTTTCTTTAATTAGCAATCTTCTCGAGAGGCATCCTGATACATCGTTTTTGTTTAACTGCTGCATCGGAACTTGTATAAGTTCTCCCACAGACCGACATCCACAGCTATTATGATAATCACAAGTTAAATGAGACAGATTTGAATGTTTATCTGCAGAGGAATCTGCCCCTAATATCAAATGTTTCAGTAGAGAGGCTCTTCAACTCACCCTCACAGCAAGGATGAGAGTTTGATTGACACCAAAGGTCTCTTGTGAAGTGATCAGCAGCGAGGACATGCCGGTGAGAGAGCCAGAGGAGAGGAAGCCCTTATCGTCCACTTGTGCAATAACAACCTGTTCAGGGCAATCCAGCATGTGGTATGAGAGTGAACCCACAGCGTCCCTGTGAGAAGATGAGGATACCTCGTGTACATTTTTCTTACATTTTGCATTGAGGGAGGAAAGTTTGGGCGATCACACTTTATCTCTGCCCACACGGCGCCTACCGCAAGGCACTTACAACGTACCTGTTAGTCTGGAGTTTGAGGACTGAATTGGGAGCAATCAGTAATTCCTCAGCTGTTACTTCGGGATTTAGCATGTGCAGCTTGTCATAGACCTGGATGGAAGCAAAATGTTGAAAACTGCAATTATTAGAAGGCTTTAACTACTCTTATGCTCCAGCATTCGTCATATGTCATACTTTAATGCAATTTGAAGTTGGATACATCGAGCTCCCAATAATCTGTGGTCTTATTTTATTATCTTAAATATGCAGATATTCCAATTCTCAGTAACTTCAGCTTTGATTGCCATCTTTCTTCATTATAATCCAACGTTTGCGCATGAGACGCAAAAACCATGACCATGACACCAGAGGTCAATAAACAATGTCTGCATATACAGCACTTGGAATACGACTGCCTAAGACACAAAGCATGTTGTGGTTGCATCCCCATGAGCAGAGCTGTAGAGGGTTCAGCACCTGAATCTGGATCTCATCTGTGAGCTCCTGCAGATTCCCAAACAGCTGCCCAGCTTTGGGGTCAGAAACTCTGAGCACCACCTTCAGCCCTGTCCGCCCTCTGGTTCTTCCAGTCACCCTCATGCCAAAGTTACACTCTGACTGGAGCTCCACATTAGCCTGAAGAAGACAAGCATCACGATGAAGAAGACAAGAATAGCAGCAGCAAATCAAATAAAGAGACATAAACCATGATGTAAATGTTGGGACGAGGGCAGAGGCTGATAAGGAAAAACAAGATGATGCAGATGCTTTTGCTTTTTTTTTTAAGCATTCTGTTAAGAAGAAAAAACTAATGGCAATCTGAGGAAAAGAAAGAAAAGAAGAAAAAAAAGAAGAAGAAAGTGTAACATAATAGAAATAGTTCAGTGGCATCAATTATATGTGGAAAGCAAGAGTAAAAATCAGGACTAGAGGGTACCTCTGTGTGCCTCGGCTCAACATCCAGAATGTCTCTCTTGTTGGTGGACCAGTGGAAGGCGAGGGAAGGTAAAGCGTTACCAAAGGAGAAGGGTGTTTGATTATTGGTGAGACCCATCACGTACACGGGCATCTGGAGGAGGAGAGGAAATGAAAGCAGGCCGTCAGTGAGTACAGTCCTGCACACAGAGAGTATTTACTTCATTTTTCTGTCGGGCAGTAACTCAATAGCACTATTAAGATCAACAAATAGTAACATTGGATAATTTTAGGATTCTTTCCCTCAGAAATGGCACTAAGCATAACTAAACATGATAAAAAATCACCTGTGTTCCTGCTTTTATTCTAGTGACAGGGGCTCTGATTCGGATGCCGGTTAAATGCACAACCTCCACTTGTACTTGATCCTGAGGAAACAAGGGAATAACTCATAACGAAAAAAGCCCAGCGAGGCATACATTAGTCCACATCCTCTTACTTCATTTACGTATCCTTACCTGAGAAACAACAACCAGCTTCCCACTCTCAGCATCTACAGCTTGGACCAATCCGGTCACAGTAACGTTACCGATGGTGACGCCTCTGACGTGACCCATTCCGGTCACAGAGGCTATTTCATCATTAGAGATAGAGAACAGGATATTGGACTGAGGCTGAGGTCCACCCTCAGATGTGATCTATGAGTGACAGCAGGAATGAAAAGGGGAGGGATGGTGTGGAAGAGGAGCAGGGGAGAAAAATGGATATCGCTGTTACATGACTAATCTTGACAACACAGTTAAGTCAATATCTGTCACCAACGCAACGCCGGATAATAATTTACTCAAAGCTATTATCCTTTGTGTTTTCAACTATTCATGGATGAAAAAAAAACCACGGTGATTAGAACACGTAATGTGCTGTGCTGTGTGTATTGCAGTTTAACAGTTAGGAATTAGGAGGCCTCCAGGATGGATTATAAATGGTTTTTCATGTGAGCATGTGTTGGGGCAAAGGAAAGGTGAGCTGGGTGTTCAAATCCAGATCAATAAAGGAAACGACACGGTGCAGATGAGTCCTAGTAGACGGCTCTAATGGAAGACAAAATGAGTAACAGATGAATTCTCCTGGCAAGATAAGCCGAGGCCAGCTATTTCCAGAAAACGCTCATCATACATACTTGCATCATCGCTCCGATTAACAGAGTCATTTTCCTTGGGATGAGCTTGAATGGTGGAAACACCTAGGAAAAAAAACCCCCAAAGAATTAAAATACGTTCAGCAAATCAGAAAATAAAATGTCCTTTAAGGTCGTTTTTAAGACTCAGGCAAATTTATACCTCAATTTGCTGCGGTGCAGAGGTAATTTTCTTCCCCACTTTGTCTACTACAAACGCTGACAATGTGGTCTGACCAATGGAGACACCTTTCACCAGGAAAACAGCCGTGTCATTTTCCGGCGACTCTGCCACTTGTCTGCAAATAAAAAGGCAGTTGGAAAAAGGACATGAAGCCGTGAAAGTTGTTACATCTCAACCCAAACAACAACTCTCTACTCACTTCAGGGAGACCAAAGCAGAAGCTGCCTTGAGCTTCAGATTCATGAAACGGAAATTGCTGGCAAGGAAGGGCTTCTTGTTCGAATCCAAGACTCTGACATAAGCTCTCACGGATTTTCCAATCTCCACCTGTAGTAGAGTTGGATGGAATTAATGCATCATTAGACAAAAAACAAACACCCATCTTGGCTCACAAATAGGGCCGACTTAATTGGGCTAATTAAAGACAGACTAACTGTCCTGAAAATGTGGAAGGAAAGCGTACGAAGGGGACAACCATATGCCGAGTTAGGACGCCACATAGCCCCTTCAGGAATGTGCGGTACGGATAATATGGATCATCTAGTTAAGCAGTATCTGGATCCAATCTGAAGGAGTCTTCTTCACGTTCCGCATATTGATTTGGCACAGATTTTACGTTGGATGCCCTTCCTGACGCAAACCTCCCCATTGATCCGGGCTTGGGCTCGGCACTAGAAGTACACTGGCTTGTGACCCTCTGGGTTCGGGTTATCCAAGATGAAGGATTGATTATGAGCCTAAATACTGACCTTGTCAACCACTCGAACATAAACCTCCAAGATGTCGGAAACGTGTATCGTGGCCGTGGCCGGTGCTTGAAAGGCCAGACAAAGATCATGAACCATCACCTTCACCTCCCCCAGGCAGACGGTAGACACCTGGACGCACACAGTAAATCAAACCTATATGTTCCATTAGGCATTTCTCACATCGGATGTCTTGGAAACTGTGTAATATGTTATAAACTATCAAGATTGTGTAGCCCTATAATCTTTTCACAGCCCAGACACAGATCTATGTCTCACCTGAACCGTTCTCTGGGCCTCCTGGAATACTGTGTCCACTATCCCGTTAGCACTGGTATTGACAAAAAAATAACCGGAACCTTCTTGCAGGGCCAAGGTTGCCTGTAAAACAGAAAAACAATCAATGCGTTATAAAAGTGCTGGATGTTATGATATAAGGACATTATTACATAAACCAGGCTGATTCCTGACACTGACTTCATTCACTGTCATGTTTTTTTTTTTTTCCCCTGACAGCCATCTGCATGTGACATAAAATCCTCTTACCCAGGTCACTAGCTATTATTTAACCCCCACACCTGCTAAAAACAACTCCTGTAGCACGTAGGATTAGGAGATGGGACGTCCACTGAGGCAGGAGGGGAGAAGATACAAGTTCCCGGTGTCTCCTGAGAAAAATCTTTGATATCTGAATTCCTTCATTTGTTTCATATTTGTGTACTACATGGTGAGAAGACAAAATAATATACTTACGCTATGACCTGAAACTTTATTGAAATTCAAAGAGGCCAGGAGAAGCTAGTGAGCCTGTCAGAGTTTGCTACTGTGAGATTACAAGGACTGATATGAGGACAAAGCAGAGATTAATGCGTGGCCTTACCGACACGTTTGGGTGGTTGTACATCGTCACTGTATCGGGAGAAATCTTCACATCTTCAACCAGCAGCAGATCCAGGGTGACTGAGACAGGGGTCAGGGGGTCATACTGTAAGGAAGGAGAAAACTTTCACTCAATGAAGAATCAATGGTATGCTTAATAATGTGAATATTTAAGTGAGGGACTATGCAGCACATAAACGAAATATATAAAATAAGCTGAGGTGGAATAGATCCTCAGCTTATAACCATAGAGGAAGCTTATTTATTTCATATGGCTGCAGGGATTCAATACAGATCATGCCTGCAAATAATGCATAACCAGAAAATTTACCCATATTTCAGTTTTAGTTCAATTGACAACTTTTCTATCACTGTTGAATCTTCATCTGGTCGAAAACACCTCGTCTCACTGGGAGAGAAATGTTTACAGCTAAAAGTAGCATTAAACTGATGCTCTGATTCATTTTATATGGCTTCTTTTTCGTAACAGCATTCATCCGTGTCTCCAGGTCGAGTCGTTGTTTTCACTTACTGGAGTGAGAACTTCGGCTTCTTCTAGATGAGACACCTGATAACCAGGAGTCGTCACTGTGATGGTGGCAATACCCGTCTGATGATGGACAAGAACGGTCCGGCGCCCTGTCGCAGGAAGACAGAAAGAAGTAAGAAGTAACAAAACATTAATTACATAAACACCATCTGCACTATTTGTCACAGCTAATCCATAAAAAAAAAAGTGTCACAGATTTATCATCTATACTTCATTACTAAACGTGTCAAGAAAAAAGCCAAGACTATCCACTCTTCTTTTAAAAGACAGAATAAAACATTGATGCCCCACAGGTTTTAAGGTAAATCAATGTTTTACCGTGAAGTTTCATCTGTTTTTTGACGTCCTTGAACAGCAGCAGCTCCATGGGCCTGGTAGAATCAAAATTGGCCACAGACACTGTGGTGGATTGCCATGACACGCTCAGGGAGCTGAAGTTGTCAAACTTCCGTCCTTGTTGATCAAAAGCAGCCAAGTCCAAAATGGGGTGACGGTAATTGGAAACAGGTACCTAGAAGAAAGTGTTCTTCATCATTTCATTAACCACAAACAATTATTCAATTATGCTAAAGAGCAATCAGAGCAAAAGATGACTTTTTCAGCCTTCTCCGATATGTTAATTCTTATCGTCCTTTGGTAAGCTCGTCGTCACCATGGTTCCCACACATGCACTAAGTATTATTTGAAACAGTTTTGTAGGCTACCCATCACCAGCTTGAAAGGGCAACATTAGAAGAATGAATAAATACCAGTGTTGAAGCACAGCATGGTGAAGCCTGAGGACCATTCTGGAGGCACCGATTACATACCACTTGTTTGTTCTGCTGCAGCAGCGGGCAGGTCAGGTCTAGCTGTGGGCTGCTATACACTGGGACCAGCGTGAGGCGAGACGGGGGGCTACATACAAACTTGACCAAAGCCGTCTCCACAGCAGGATAAGGATTGGTCAGGCTGGCCTCATTTCCAACTATAACCTCCAGCACCTGGAGGCAAAGGAGAAAAAAAGAACCCGGTCATCTCATTTGGAAACTAAGGACTAAAGAAACGTAAATGGAAACGTTAGTGAATCCCACCTGCTCTCCCAAGGCCCTGCAGGTTGCTCTAACCCAGTGCTGGTTATAGCTGTGAGATAAGGGGTTGGTCAAATCGAGGCTCACGCCGGCCTCATCCTCGGCTCTCAACTTGCAGAAGAACTTTGAAGGCTCTAACACCCAGGGCCGTGGCCCGCCCTCAAACAACATGTGTTTAGATGATCCCAGAGTCACGACGGCCACGGAAACAGGGTCCACAACCTGCAAAACAACATTAGTTCAATCATTAGAACTGACAAATCAAATCATTTAAAGGCAAGACACCGTCAGAAGAAATCATTTTATTATTGTCAACTGACCTTGGTGAACAAAAAATTAATAGTGCATACTGTTTTGGATTGGATGACCGACCCTGTGGCGTAACCTTAAAATGAATCTATCCACAGAAAACAAAAATATACACATCATTTGTAAAAAACTGAGGAACATTTACCTTTCGAGGTTAATCAATTTGCAAATGCTGGTAAAGTGAGAACATATAGTTTTTGAGATAAGCTCTGGAAAAGAATGACTTCCCATCAGAGGAACACGTAAAACAATGTTTCCATGGAAACCCCGCAAAATACACTATAAATAGTGTCAAATAATAGAATATCAAAAAGACAGAACTACATCATTTGGCTGATTTGTGACAGACGCTGAGGATTTTACCTCCCTGTCATTTCATTAAATAACATTTTAAAATGCAGGTTCAGACCTTCAATAGCATTTTTGTACTATGCAAATCTTTATAAATATTTTTTCAGTAGGTTTAAATCATAATTAATGAGAAACGTTCTCCCTCCTTTCTGATGGCACCATCTCATTTTACTTTTTGACCCGGGTTTCATGAGTAGTGTGTGTTCATAGGTAAAACATTTGCCTTTGTTTTGGTTTAATATGCTGGTGCTGCCGTTACCTAGTGGTGGTAAGGGTCATATTTCAACTTTTAAATAAGCATTAAAAATTCACAATGCATTTAACCTTCGGACATGAATTCGGGAAGCCTTGAGAAACGAGAGAGAGAAAAGTTGATGATGAGCAAACTGATCTGATCTGAGGATCTGGACTCTGGACTCACCACGAGAGGTAGATGTGCAGCGATGGTGATTTTGGCGCTGAGGTGAAGGTTGCCGTGGGTGTAGCTGACGGTAAGCATTGTGTACCCAGACGACAGGGCTTTGGCTTTCACCCCACTGCAGTGGTCCTGGCCTGGAGCCAGCTTCTCTGCATCGGGACAAGAGGTGTAGGGTGAACCAGAGAGAAAACGAGAACGCAAATGAAGAAATCAGCACAAATGTTCATTCAGGTCGACTTATTTATCTTCCAAAGTTGAATCGCAACGGAGTAAAGAAAGTTCTTCAAATGTTCTCCAGCCCACTATGTGGGTTACTGACACAAGATTCTAAAATTTAAAGACAAGATTTAAGAATAATTACATTTGTGTTGGATTTGCAGCTGCTGAAATAGATCATTCCTATTAATTATTTTCTATAGTATTTTCTTCCATAATAAGGAAACGTCACTGAAGGTGTGAATTTATCACAAGGCTCCCTACACTAACAGTTCATGGGAAATAGTGTGGCTTATAAAACCGACTATCTTTATTATAGTTATTACTGCAGCAATAATAATGAACACAAGTGTTGCCCCCTTCCGACACGACCCACTGGACTGATTATCTGCCGAACAAGAGTAAATAGATTACACTACTTCCATTAGAGAGAGAATCATACAATTACGACCCTCTCATGTTCGGTGGTTCACGCCAGCCTTGCGAAGCAAACCAGACACCCGATGCATTCCTTAAATATGTCATTCACCGCAAACAGTCGTAGTCAGTTAAAACTGATTTTAACAGCCCCTCGCCTGAGCTTCCATTAGTGAGCGACGTTAATAGAATGTCATTCTATGTGGATGTCATAAATCAAATTTATCCATAACATGTGATGGCGGTAAACCCACAAAAAAAAACATCAGTTACATCAGAATATGGTCCAGTCAGAGCAGCCTCCACTCACCGTCTAGTGGCTGGAAGACGCCATGGTTCTCCTCCTCGACCTGCAGGTCAAACTGGGAGCAGTCGCTCAGCATGGACCGCTCGTTCTCCCCGTCCTCCAGCAGGCCGAAAATCCGGAGGGGTAGATCCAGAACCTGGCCCACCCTAGCCTCTACTGGGCAAGGAGCGAAGTCCATGGCCACGGGCTCCACAACATAAACCTGAGGGCAAACAGAATCAGCTCATTCCTGGTTTTAAGAAGGGGATTGAGTAAGATAATAGGTAAAACGATAATAGAGTTTAAAAATAAAGAAAAGGGAAGGAGCTCAAATTCCCACCATAAGCATCTCTCCCGCCTATTTCAAGCAGAGAGTCTCAAAACGATGTTTATTGTAATCAAAGGACTTTGATTGCCTGTGCTTTAATAGGAATGTGGAGGCAAGACACTTGTCTTAAAGAAACTAATTCAGGCAAACGTATTGTCGTCATTTGTGCCGTTAACTTCCGTATGAATATTTAACCTGTCTGCCGTTTCAAAACGTGACCGTCATAGAAACTCATATTACCTTCATCTGACCGAAATGTAAGGAGTTGCGTAGATCATGAGCGTAAATGACGCTGACGCCAATGTCACTGACTGTTGTCATCAATCCTTTCACCGTCACCGTGGCAACGGCTGTGTTGGAAGAGGACCAGCTGAAATTTCCACTCCCTCCAGTCGCCTGTCACAAGTACCAGAGAATGAGACGCCTCATATGATCACCTCTCAGAGAAGTGGAGGAGTCAGAACTACAAACACTGCGCTGCTCAATATCAGCGAGAGGAAGGGATTACCTTTATTGTGTACTGATAAGCTCCAACCTTGGGCTGCCATGGAAATGTGAGAATGCTGGGGCTGAGAACTATGGGGTTGTATATTTCCACATCCTGTTCATTATGGACTGGGTTGGGAAGTGTATGGACATCTCCTGTCTGAAAAAAGGAAGGAGGACACAGGAACAGATCACAGTCTCTGTACTTAAGTGGAGGAAATGGGGAGGAGGTTGATGCAATAAGGTCAGGATACAGGGTCAGGGGTCACAGGTGCAATCAGACTCACCTCATCTTCAACTGCAGTAAGAATGGCATCGATGAGAGTAAAGCCTTCTTTGAGCGCTTTGACACGATGATATGAGCCATTCAGAGAAGAATCCCAGACCTCAAAATACTCGGCAGGGAAACCGGTGTCAATACGGACATTCTGGAGGAAAAAAAACCCAGGACACACGCACCCACATTTTCAAACTGCATTGCTTTTGTCTGTTTCAAAGAGAGAAGTCTGGTTTCAAACCATTACACACTCCCAAGTTATTTTTTTAATGCCGCGTGTCAAGATTTGGAGATGTTCTCACTTAACTGGTAACCATTTTCTCATCACTGCTTTGAATTATTGGCTGATAAAACTCATAGACTAGCAGAAAGCATGTACTACATCTCTTTTCCCTAATGTCTCTCAGATGTGTTCTTGGGCTGCATCTAATTTAAGGTGATCAAACCTTTTCCATCATGAAGGAAAATCATATTCAAATTATTGGAATGCATGCAGCCACTAATAAAAACCATGCATGCAAATCAGATGACAATTATGTTTGTGCAAAAGGAAAGAAAAGAGGAAGAGAAACACTTTAGAGCACTTGTAGGATGACAGAGGGTTTTTTTCTATTTACTAATGACGAGCCATTTCAAAATATACATCCAACTTTGACAGCTACTCATTCATCTCACATGGGCTATAGTCGAAACACAATTTTATTATTTTAAACTGTGACATTACTGGAGCATACTTACATCAGAGAGGAACATTTTGTGGCCAGACTTATCAAATACTTCTATGAGGATGTCATAAACTCTGCCTGTTTCCAAAACCCAGCTCTCTCCTGGATTAATTTTAAATGCTAAACAAAGTATAGAGAAAACCAAAGTTAGCGCCATCTTGAATGTAGTCAGAACATGAAACACTTCATTATGCTTTTAAGTGTAAGAAAAGGAACCGACCTAGGTACCCTGGTTCTACCACATACAAGGTGCTGTTGGGTAGACGGGACACTCCTTGCATCCGAAGGCCTGAGAAGTTGGGATTAAGGAAAAAGACTGCAAGCACACACAATCCTACTTCTGGTTAAGATTTCTACGTATTTTACTCTTTTTTTTTGGACTTAAGGCTGGAAAGTAAAGGACAAAAAACAGTTCTAAAGCTAATAGTTAATATGAACTATTATAGTGAAATAATATACATGAGTTAGACCACCTTTTGTAGATCCATTTGATCCAATTTGGACATACAGTTGGCTAGTAATAGTCAAAAAAAAGTTTTTTTTCATTTGAAAAAGCTCCCCGTAATGAGTGAAATATATATATATTTCTTTTTCAGACCTAAAAATAATGAAACAACATATGTCTATGTCTAGATATATATATCTATAGATATCTATATAGTCAATTCATAGGCACCGAATTTGGAATATTATGGCCAAATTTGGAAAAATTATGGCCAAAAAAATGATTTTGGAGATAAAGCTCCCCTAGGGGTGGAAATATGTAACTTACCTCTGCCAAAATCAATTCAGTTCTTCCTCACACTAAGGTCTACAGTTATATAAAATTTCAAAATGACCCGTTAGAATGTTTTTGAGTCATGTTAACACGAAGGATCTGCGGCGGCTTGCTCAATGACTATTCCATAATAATATTTTTTCCGGGACATAATAAAATACAAGATTTGAAGAGGTCGCACTTAATTGTGCACATTGCCAGAGTATAAAGCACAAATAACACGAGCTCCACGATATTAACTTCTAGAGATTGCGAGGGTTCGAGACGCCCAAAGGATACTTTTATGATCCAGCACCACGTTGATGTGTCCCAGCTGCATCGCTCTAACTGTGGAGGTTCTTTGATCCAGACTGGCCACCGCAACATCTGGGTCTCCATTTGAGCCAACCACACTGTTCTGAAGGTGCAGCTCATACTGATCACAGGGCATGGAGAGCTCTGGACAAACACAACACCAGCACAAATCAGCTAAGGAAATGGTATTCTACACTACGCCAAAAAGTGTAAAAATGTGCAGTTAGTCTTGTCATTCTGTCAAAACAAGTGACGACGACTAAACTAGATTCATGCAGCATAACTTAGAACATGTTAAATACACAGCAGTCAGAGTCAGACCTGTGATTGTGCCTTGTCTTATCTTCAGGACTTTGTATCGGATGGAAGTGCCCAAGAGCAAGTAAACATCGTGAGCAGGACTCAGCATGATGTTCTCCAAAATCAGAAGCCTCACTTCTGCTGCGCCCACATCCTGTGCCACGGATCAAATAATGACAGCATCATAACAATTCAGTTTCCTTCCTGAACAGACCGATTACAGCGGTGAAATCACAAAACAGTCATGATTAACTGCCCCCACTGCTGTTTTCATCATTACTACAGCAGGGGTGAGACTTATTGACAAAACATGATTTGATGATTTTGTTGAGAATAATTAGTAGGCAATACTTTACTTCCTTCAAAATCTGTTAAAGAATAATAATATTGTGCTAATTTTTTCTCCATAATATGATATTATTTGTTGCCTACTAATTATATCATTTTGAAACACCTCTTAAGAAGAATATATTTTACTTAAGACTAGAACATTCAATTAAGATCAATATAAAAATGTTTCTGCAACATATCAGCTGCTCTGTGATAAGATGAAAACCAAAAAAGCTAAAATGTAGTTCAGAAAGTTCTTTAAAATTCCAAAACTTCTCAAACCAATGTTGAATTTAGAGTTCTGTCCAATATTTTGACTTTGATAAAAAACAGAGCAGGAAACAGTTCAGCATTATTAAAAAAATATATTACACACTCCTACACCAGGCCTGTCAATATTGCACAGAAACACACAGATACTGTCCTGCATCTCCAAATGCTCGGCTTCAAGTTCAGTCCAACATTGCACAAACATGCGAGGAAGAAAACGGTCAGAGCAGTGTGTGCGCTTTTCAGGAGTTGTGTGAAACCGTCCTGCTTAAAGTAGTTGGTGACAGCATTGGTTATGCCTTGCCAGCTGTTGCTTGTGTTTATCCCGAGGCGCTTTTTTCACAGAATGATTCCACCCACGTTTGACATGTTTCGTGCCTTGGCTGATTCCGGAATGCTGTGGACAGCGGCCACCTGACACTTTTCCTATTCTGTGCAGTGGTTTGTTTGTAGATGATGAAACACCTCGGCTGTGGAGCGTCTTTAACAGCATGTGATCTTCTCGGCAACATCCGCCTTTTCCAACCCAAACCACTGCTGTGCACGAGAGACTGAGCCAAGGCTTGCAATTAAGTCTCACGATGTTTCCTGATGCTATTTATTAAGTCATTTTTCAGTCACGCTAGCTTAACTATTGAGGTGCAGCGACCAAGTACGCTTATCTAGCAAACTGCATGCACTCTCGATGCGTCTGTGGCGTAGTTTCACTCGCAGCAAAAGGTTTCTATTGTCTTGTGTAAAATGACTTACATGATAATATCAGCTTGAACATCATTGAGAAAACCATTCAGATATTATTCAAGGCGAGACACGTCACACACCCCTAAGTAATAATGCTCAGTAACAGATATTAGCAGTTTCAAGTTAAACCATCCCTTCTGCTGTGTCATCACTAATAAGGTAGGAAGGAGTTGTTGCTATTATGCAATATTCTGATATTTAAGTTGGGGGATGAGTCACTTTACAGAAAGCACAGTTTAACAACAGCTTTTTCTACTTGCTATCTCTTCCAGAGAAAGCCCGGGGCTGTCTATGACCGTCACAATACTGACAAAAACATACCTTGTACAGCGGCTCTTGTATTCTGGCCTTCAACTTGGCATGTCCCGTTTTCAGTCCTGACACCAGAATGGTATCGCCCTGTTTCCCAATACGCTCCATTTCATAAATGTATCCAGGAGGGGTGTAGGTGGACTCGGAGAATTTAAGTACCCTGAATGAAAGAGAAATGTTTTTAGAATTATTGTGGCTCCTTGAATATGATCTAGGAGGCTCATTTTTGTCTTAAAAACTTGACAACTAAGTAGAGAAGCGGGACTAAAAAAGGAAAGCCTACCGTAATGAATTGTAAGAGTCCGAGAATCCGTTCACGTCTACATCTTTCACTAAGGTCCAGTCAAACACCAGACCCGAGAGGGTGCTGAAGGTGTTTCCTGAAACATAAAGAGGACAAAAGTTGGAACCTAAGTCACACAAACATAACGCCTGATCTGCTGACGAGAAGAAAATAGTGGAAATTGTGTCATGCGGCTGAAGCCACGACTTTTGAGGGTGAAATGCTGAAGCATGATTTCCTGAAAGATCCCGGTTGTCAAATTAAAAAAAAAACGTAAACTGGTGTAAGATGTCCTCTTACAACCTGCTCTATCCGAAGTATGTTAAAAAGCTCATTGATACTAAAGCAGAATAAATAGAAATACAGCAGCCCTTAGAGTCATCATCAGAAAGAATCAGGCTTTGGCTGCAGCCCATTAAACTAAGTATGTCTGCCCTAAATGGAACCAGTCTTACAGAACAAACAACCACCTCACAGTAGCACCCTAAGGGGAACGGAGCAGGATAGTGCCTGCTCAGTCATTACTCTGACAAGTCCTTAAAGGAGAAAACAAACAATATGGCAATGACTCACTACAATGGATGGGCGGAATGACAGTACGGATCTTTATGTTAATGATTCTTAATGGTGTGTGGGGGGGTATTTAATTAACAATAACACCAGCAGCTTCACGTGATAATCATTTCATCTCGTGATGCGGCGGTGGAAGTCACCTTCAGCGTCCAGCGCGTGAATTCTGAGTTCTAGGGGCGAGTCCTCGAGATGAAGCTCTCTGGTCGTCGACACTATCTGGATCTCACTGATGATATCCACGATGGCGTCGCAACGCAGTACCTGTCCTGTCACTGCAAGTGGAAGAGGAGAGAAAATGTATACACATTATTTTCATATACGATGATCCTCCTCAGCCAACTGTTGGAGGTCATCGTCCAGGAGACATATCTATGATGTACAGCTTCTATGAGGGACGCATCTGTGTGTATTATCTCTACTGTAAACTATTAAGCAAGGTACGGAACCCTAAACTTTGTGAGGTGCTACACAATCCTGACAGGCCCGTCATTCTCACATCACGTCAACATTAAGACATATCAATAGATTTTGTTTCTGCATGTGTGTATTTTGGCCTGTGTGTGTGTGTATATAACCACGATACATTTTTTAAATTTCATTTAATGTGCTACAGAAAAGCAACAATGTTGATTAGCTCCAACAAGGATGTTATATTTTCAAAGATTCTTTTCAACATTTTCTTTCATTTCTCTATGGAATAATATTATCGATGAGAAACAAAAAAGAGGCATATTTAGGATTTTGGTATCTACGAGTTTGTCTAATTTCCTATGGATCCAAATACAAAGACAGTGGATAGATTGTTTGTAGATGGTTGTTACAAATCAAGCAGATTGAGATTATGTTGTTTTTTTGTTGAGAGTCTCAAATCAAGAGCGATTGTTGGTCCTTGGGGGATGTATGAATGTTTCTGTGTGCCATTGTAGTTAATATAGCATCAGGTATTTACCAACGTCTTCAGCCAGAATGATGCTGGTCAGTCTGGAGGGCTGGGTGGAGAGAGCCTGAAGAACCGCTCTACGAGAGCAGCCTCTGCCGCTCTCTTCATCTATAGCCTGAACACTTGCTACCTCTGGTCTGGTGGAAGACCTGAAGAACATTGTCCCAAAAAACACAAACAGGGAAACAGATTATGCATGTGTGGGTTGAAAGTAGTTCACCACATCTTCAAAGTTGAGACTGTACTGTAAGATTGGATAGATTACAAAGCAGAGTTGGACAAGATATTGAGACGTTTTTATCTCAGAACAAACTTTAAGCAAATCAGCCATATCATTATGACCTCTTACAGGTGAAGTCAGAATAACACTGATTATCTCATCATTGTGTTGGAATAGGGAATGAATATATAGAGAAAAAAAAGTCCAAGGATCTGAGCGACTTTGACAAGATCTAAATGATGATGGCCACTAAACTGGGTCTGAGCATTTCCAAAACGCCAGGTTTTGTTTAGTGCTCCCAGTCTGTGGTGGTTACTACCTACCAAAACTAGTCTATGGAAGGATAACCAGTGACCAGTTAGGATAACCAGTAGTCCTGCGATAAAAAGTAAGATGAGATGCCAAAAATGTCTATTGTCTGTACCCATGATCAAGGTGCGTTGCCAAAAAGCTCTATTTTGGTCTCATCTGACCTATGACCTTGTTCCACTGAAAGTCCCAGTGGTGTTTGGCAAACACCAAACACATACGAGCTTTAGTTTGTATGTGGATGACCGCAGACGCTTTTTTTTTTGCTTCCACCCAAAGAGTTTGTGTTGGTGCAAGCGCCATCCGATGGTGGTTGGGGAGACTTTATGTCTCCAAGATTCAACCAATCTCTGCGATTCTCTAGCTGTAATCCTTGAGAGTCTTAAGCCAGTCGAACCTTCCTCTTCGCAGAATGTCGGTTCAGTTTGCGGACATATCCTCCAGGTTGATTTATAACATCTCCTATCGCTGTAAACTTACGAATTATGGATCTAACTGTTGAAACTGGTAGATTTATTGTTTAGAGATTTTCTTGCATCTAATGACAGCTCTACAAATTTTCTTTGCGCATTATTGTTGCTTCTACGGTCTATCCCATTGTGAAGAACTAATCCTTTGTCACTTCGAATTTGAACCCCAGTGAAACGGTTAGTCATCGTTCACCACTTCGAACAAACTGCCTGCATTCACATTTTACAGGGGAATGTAAAAATCTGAAACAGGACCGTAAATACGTTTCACTTACCTTCTAAACGCAGTATTTAACATTTGTGAACAATTTGAATTAAAGAAAATGAACGTAAACCATACAGACTAATTTTCCAAAGAGGTCCAATAATTCTGTTCGGCACTGTACATGGTTCCCACTGGTATGGAAAGTAGAATATTTTAATTGTAATCTGAAAAGTAGCGGGTAACTCAAGCGGTCAGGCAAATGTATTGCAGTAGAAAGTACAATATTTCATTTAGATTGTAAAGTAGCTATACATTGAAATAGTTAGGTACCTAAACTTACTCTGTTCTGCTGCCCCTCATCTGTGGAATGCCCTCCAGGACCATCTGAGGGCTCCACAGACGACTGACACATTTTAAAAAAGGACTTAAAACCTTCCTTTTTAGCAGAACCTATAACTTTAATTAACATTGCTGCTTTTTGGTCAGGTTTTTATATAGTTATCTTATTTTTAATTGATGCTTTTATCTGCTTTTACTTTGTAGCACTTTGACATTTGATCCAAATGTAAAGTGCATTATAAATGAAATCTATTATTATTATTATTATTATAAACTTGATACTAAGGTATTTGAGTTGAACATAAGAAATCTGAAAAGGGACAGATTACAAATCCATACATCGTCAGACACACAGACGCCATGAACTTAAGGAGAGAGCACAGTTCATTTGTGGTCGCGTGAAACATGACTCTTGAGCGATACTCACCATCTGTAGCAACCTTCCGTAGTTTCCAGTGTGAAGTTAATTTTTGTGCTTCTAGCAAGTGGTAGCAGCACTTTGGGGATATTTAACTTCGAGGTACCGTTCACATGAATAACGGCTATCACTAAGGGCATTATAACTGACAACTTAAAGGAAGTCATGTCTGACGCTTTTGGCAACGAGTCAAAGAGAAGAATGAATGGGCGGTAAAGTCCCTCCGTTAGCTGTCCGTGCTATCTGTTATACAAACGTTCAGGTGAGCTAACATAGCTCGTGTAGCTACTTCCTAACTTAAACCCACGCAGACGTCTAGCTCGGTATGAGTGTCAGATGTTAATCGACAGCAGCCACATGATAACAGAAACAATGTCCCCTTCTCCTCTAAGTAACCTGTTCCGCACCGTTTATCCTCGGAGAAGCTTCTAAAACCGGCGGGTGTCACTCTGAAACCTTCACGTCAATAAAAGACTATAAACGTTGCTGAAGATAGGCATATTTCGAACAAATACCCGCCATTTACAGTAATTGGACTTCCAGCATGCATGTCGTGAGGGGCCTACGTCACGCAGGCGGTCCGGCAACGGAGTGTGACGTAAATTCTTAAAGGTACAGGCCCCATTTTTTATTACCCCCAGAGTTTACGTCCCGCTTCTGTTCGTGCAATCCTGGAGACTATTTCTGCCAATGGAAGAGAAAGAAAGATCATATAAGTCAATATAATGAGTTAATATCTAGAAATAATGACTTTGAAATAAAAACATTGAGATAGTTTTCTCATAATACAATGTCTTAGTCTCTCAAACTAATGACTTTGTATATCAACATAATGATTTAGTACGATAGCAAGTCTCAGTGTCTCAAAATAATGACCTAGTATCTCATCATAATGAGTCACTATCTCAAAATGATGACTTATTATCTCAACATAATGATTTACTATTTCAAAAGAATCACTCAGAGTTTCAACGAAATGTCAAAACTAGAACAAGACTCAAGAGAGGAAACACCTCCGCCACGGCTCAACAGTACCTTAGGGTAAGAAAAACTTCACGCAGATCTCCATTAATGTCTGAATTATTGTCAGCCCCTAAATCTACCGACAACTCCAACAAACTCTCTGCGTATCTCTTAAATACTGTGTGGCCGGTCGTCTCCAGCGCCCTCCACCTCAGTGTCTCTGTTCAGCCCACTGAGACCCCAGCTCCTCCCCCAAAGAATTATCAAAGTAACAAATGCAGCAATAGCCACATTGTGATGTCACTACTCCAAACGGCAAATTATATTGTTTTATTTTAATGTTACAGTCTCTCACATGGACTGTGGAGTGTTGGACAAAACTTTGAACACAATTTTTCAATCATCCAACACTACGGTTTGGAAAACGTTGGCATGCGCTTGTGTAAATAAAGACTTCACAATGATACTAAACTATTAAAGGAAGTAATTGATAATGGCTGCCTTTCATTCTATCACTGAATCTTTTGAGTGCCCACAGAATGTAGCTGTCTGGATCGCCAACATCTAATCACACATTCACAGTTCTGTGCATAACTTTTCACCCCTAGGTGTCACTGACCGCTACCTATTTATTAATCTTTATTAGTTATGGTGAAAGCAGTATGTAGCATGAAGAGGAAAAGTTCATTATATCACATGGAGGCAAACAAAGGAAATGTTGTCAGTGCCTCTCAGCAAATGCTTTTCAGAAAACAACTGTTAAAATCTGACTTTCCACTTGTCCATTACGGCGTGTGTGAGATCATTTACTGGCATCACAAAGGGCCCTGAGATAAAACACGAATTAAAACAACGTTTCTCCATTCAGAACGCCATTCTATTGGCGGCATTTTTCCTGATTCATCAGCTTTGAAGCTATTGCAGCAATCCTTCTTCTGGCTTGTGCGTCACTTTTCTTGTCACAGAGAGGCACAGCTTGATACGTGGTTATGCTTTTGATAATTGAACGCTTTATTCAATGTTGTTTTTTGCCAAAGGTGACATGCTTAACCCTGACTGCTGCATTGTTCCAATACTTGATGTCATACCACATTTGAATCTGTGCAGGTCTACACATTTAATATTTAGTTCTGTATTTGTATCATATTTTATATTCACATTACAAATGTCTGACTGACTTCTGGTCCAAGTTGTTATGACTATTTCAAATTTGCATAAAATAGCCAAAAACTGTCTTTCTTCAGCACAGTGATGGGTGGTTGAGTGTGAAACACGAGAAGAAGACCATACAACCGTCATTTATTTTCCCAAGTCTGGGCTTCAGTCCCACAATTAGTTTAATCTTTTGTACCCCTACGCCTCGGCGGTGAATGTACAACTGATGTTGGACAAGAATGATATAATGTCTGAGAGCAGTGAAAACAATACCTGAATGTCATACTCTGTGTCTGCAACCCCTCACATGGAGGCTCGTGTCTAGACAACACGAAGCGGCGACTCCTCTGAACCCATTCAGAGGGAGAAGTTCTTGCGATGTAGAGTTGGCACTCTGGAAGAGTGAGAGCTCACTCAGCAGCAATTCATTACATCCTATTAACAATTCTTCTATTTTTTTTTTCTTTCTTAAACTCTCTGACTTTGTGTCTCTGTGCTGTTTTATTTATTTTTTGATGAGTTTTACAGCGTATATGATAATGGCATCATATACCATACCTGAAACCAGAAAAATGTTTCTCCACACTGCTTCTGGATTCAAACCTGCAGCGGGAGCAGCCATGTATTTGCACATAAAACATTTTATTCGTGGCAAAGTTGGTTGCAGCCGCTTTGTTCCTCATCTGGCATGCGTCACATCCTTTCTGGTGTAAAGTTGAGAACATTTCCTGGCATCTGTGCTTGACTTGGTTCAAACAAATGTGTGCAGAAGTCCTTTTGCACTTGCTTGAATGCTTACTCAATGGCAATGTTCTCAACCGGGGGGGGGGGGCTCCAGTTTCCAGCAGAATTGTAAGAGGCTTTGGAAGGGTCACTGCTTCAAATAGTTTTGGGGGGAAGTAAACAGCCCAGATGTCCCCTAGGTGTGAGGCACATTTAAAAGTGCTGTAGGTAAGTGTAATAAAATGTGTTGCCATGCAGGATTCGGTCGCTGCCTCGGGGAGCGAGCTTGTGTGTTCCAAGTAATGTGAGAAGAAGTTGGGACAACTTCAGCGACTACTGATGTAGTGTAGTTGATGTGTTTTTTTTTATCTTAAAAGGAAGTTGTTACTTATATGTTCACATCATAAACAATAAACTTTTCGTTTTTCAAATGAACTTGGTCTCCATCACCTACAAACAGAGCAGACCTTCAAATCTGTTCTGTAAGCATTAGTAATAAATCCCGTCTGTATAATCTTAATGACATGTTTTATTTTCTCTCTGTCATCTTTGTATCGGCTGAGCGGGTTTGTGTTTGCAGCTTTATGCGTTCTTCATCGTGGAAAACAAAGTGCAAGCTCAGCAAAAATTCATTCCATGTACGGTAGCTACTCTTTATTGATTGATTACAACTTAGATCTTTCTCATTATTCCTCTCAATTCGCGCCAATCAATTAATTGCAATCTTTATACTATTCAAAACCGTGACAAAGGTGTTTATATTACATTTACACATGTAGTATATTCAACGCAAAAGTCATGCAGAAAATAAGAATCTTTCTATTTCTCAGCTGTTGTGCTGCGAAGCTGCCGTCCCGCAGCAGACAAGCCATTTAACGAGAACCTGGAAGGTTTTTATAAGACACAGGTGCACAGTCACTTTCACCTCATTACATTTTCCCGCTGGTGAAGCCCCCCCACTGAGCCGTGGCGCCCGGTCTTTAGTGGTTTGCTTTAAAACTTCCTCCGTTCAATGCCTCTTATGGACCTGCAGCAGTGTGTAGATGACAATATATTATTTGGATAATAGATAACATTTCCTGGTTATCATGAAAAGAACCTCTATACGTGTATCTAGTAGGAGTTTTTCATAATTCTTATATCATTCTTGTGAAATAACCTATTCTTTTTTTTCACACCGCCCCACGCTGCATCCCTCCGACCTTATAGGGTTACAGCAAACACTGTGAGGCTCTACCCACCTGTTTAAACAGAAGAAGAAGATACCTCACTCAAACGACACAGAATATTATCATCGGCTCCAAAAAAAAGGGGGGCCAAATACACGATGATGTCACCGCCACTGGCATCACTTTTAATGCAAGGCCTTAAGATCATTCAGATTGTATTATTGTCAGAAGAAGAACTGAGGCAAGAATGACTTCACTCTGCTCGGAGAACAAGTAATGAACACATCTTGCTAAACCCTAAGCTTTAATTCAATATTCCGAGTGTGAAGTAGGAGAAAGTATCCATTAGGTGCATCATTCTTTATGAGGCAGGGCTGCAGTCTGTGGTCTCGGGCAATTAGTAGCGGCATAAGTCACCATTCAAACATGCATGAATGAGAAATTACAACCGCGTGGGGCGCAATTACGTCTCCCAAATGAGTGTGTGTCAGATGACATTATCTCACTGGCTGAGAGCCACCGCTGAACGGAGGGTTTTGAGCCCCAGAAGAGTGAGGGGGAGGTCAACCACTGTGGGGTAAGAGACCAGTTGGTCCCAGGCGTGTGATGTGAGGACATCACTCCGGAGACAGAGGGCCGTAAACTCCCTAAACTTGCAAGACATGAAGCAATCGAGAACAAAAGGCAGCGAGTTGTAGAGGAAATAATTCAACAGCAATGACAATCAGAATCAGAAACCGGTTTGTTGCCAAGTAAATCACACTTACAAGGAATTTGACCTGCTGCAAATCATGCGGCCACAAAAATACAAGCATAACATCAAAAGTGAAAATAAAGAATAGATATGAATATAGAAAATAAAAGTGACGTGCTGTAGTGCAGATCATCGTCAGAGGAAGAACCTCTCGTCCATGTTAATGCGAAAGGGGGGACGAGGAAGAGGGGGGTTGGTTTCCTTCACCCAGATGGGAAGACGCTGTTTTTTGTGGCGTGAGGTTTTGGTCCTGACGGACCTCGGCCTCCTGACAGAGGGTATAATGTAATTGTAATAGGGGGAATAAAACAGTTAGTGGTGGTCATGAGTGATGCTTGTTATCTAATCCTCATCCTTTACACAACATCCCTGTTTGAAAATGAGATTTCTTTTGATGATGTTTTGCGTGGTAGGGTTAGCGACCACTGAGCCTCTCCGGAGATTATCCATGACCACTTGTGACCACGAGGGTCCACTTATTGGACACTCATGTGTCCAATATGTTATTTATGATCAGAAGACTGGATCAATGCCGGGCTAAACAGGAGTGGACCTATGTCATCCAGCACAGATCAGACTGACACAACGTTTTACACTGAAACCTGGAAATCAATACAGCCATGGCTGTGACTGGAGGATAACTATAGTCGGCCTTTAAAGACCTAGAGAGGTGTTACTTATACCGAGGTTCTGCAGATGTTTACTAATTTTGATGGGAGTCACAAATACGCCGAATGACAGGCAAAAAATTTTATTCAGTCTGGACAGACATTCAAGAACATCTGTGGAGTCTTCACACCGCGTCTGCATTTCACAACAGAGTAAAAGCTAAAAATGGGACCGCTGACTCATCTCTGTCATTGATTAGTCATGGCAGACCCCTGAAACAAAGTGGTCAACGGCCCCTGTGCTGCCTTGGCCCGTCTGATTGGTCTATTCAGCTGCTGAGGCAGCTTTTGTCTATATTTATGTCAGGGATTCAGGGAGAAATATGTTCATAATATTAAGTTTCCTTGTAAAATTCTTATGAAAAACTCTTGTGCAAGTGGAAGATGAAGTTTTCAGATCCTTTATTTAAGTAATAGTAAAAATACCATATAGTGAAATCAACCCACTACAAGTCTGTGGGACGTGTAGTGGCCTGCAGATGTTTAAAAAGTAAATTTAAAATAACAGAAGACCGTTTTCAATGCATTTTTAAAGTAATCCACTGCAGGTTTGACGTTTTAAATTCAACATAAGGAAACTTTTAATCCTTCACTTTATCACTAACATTAAATATCAATACTTTTGGAGATATGTATTTTCACGTGACAGGATAGTATGAAGAATTGTAATCTGAAAAGTAACTAGTCAGGCAAATGTAGTTCAGTAGAACGTAAAATATTCCTGTCTGAGATGTCGTGGTGCAAAAATATAAACTAGCATAACATGGGAAATAATCAAGGAAAGTGCAAACGCCTTAAATATTACAAGGGAAAATAGAGTACTTGATTAAATTAAATCTTTGGATGAAAGTTTGGATGAAAGTCATGAAAGTATTTATATAAGATTAATTATTTTTCAGTATTAGGCAATGTTGTTAATTCAACTTAGATTACTTGGGTTGGGTCAATATGACTTAATAGGGTAGATACAACTTAGTTATTTGGCATAAGGTTAATTTTATTTATTGGATTGATCCAACTACATTTTTGAGAAAAAATTTCCGACTAAATTGATTTTATTTGACCCAAATAAATGATGTTTGCCCAAAATAAAAGGTAAGAAACCCATTTAATCATGTGGGAAAACTTTCATAGATGTAATTAAATTAATGCAAAGACTACCTGGTGGGATCAAACAGCGTTAACAGTAACAGAAATGAAAGTCTCCATTGTATCGAGGGTGGACAATTGAATTGTGTAAAAGTTAAGTTGCTTTCATGTTTTTCCTGCTGGATGTAATTATGTTCATCTTGTAAACATGAAATTATTTCTTAAAACATCACATGTTGCTCTCAAGTAAATGCAACATTACAGCCAGTTTCTATTTTTTGAGTGCCAGTAGTTAATGTCCACCATAACATCTTGTATAATTTTAGTAGTTACGATGAAACTATCCAAAAAGGTCTGTTTTCAGACTTCAGCTCATGTCTGATGATGTTTGTGTGAGTTGGAGTTTATCTTTCTGACTAGTTGATGTCATGAATTTAAGTGTTAATCTACTGAGGTGAAACAGTTATGTCTGGGAATTTAGAATATGTGCAATGCGCAAATTAAAAAGAATAGATAATAATTCTTAAAAGATAATAAAATCCCTGCTTTCTTTCCTCATCACTTGCTATCTTTTTTTGAATTTTTTTTAATGACGTCATTCATTTCTCGTATTTTGCATCATTGTAAATCAAAAAGAAAAGAAAAGAAAAGAGAGCTATTTGAGGAGAGTTGCAGATAATTGTGTGTGAGTTCGTCCCGCCCTCCCCCCATAAAAAAAAAAAAAAAAAAAAACCGAACGAGGGAGCTTCCAGCCTCGCAAGTTGGAGTCGGGGGCAAAAAGTTAAAGCGCATTTTCCTCCAGGACACCGGCACTGATCGCTCCCAGACGCAAGGTAAGTAGTGGGGTTTTATTTATATGAATGTAAATCTTTGTTAGTGTCAAACATGACAACCTGCTTCCAGCATTTTTCATTTCCACGTTAGGCGCCCTGACATAACAGGAACAAGTTCCTTGAATTAGATCTTAGAATTTCAATCGTGAGTGATATTTACTTGAGAGGCAATAATCGCCACTAAATACCTATAACAGTAATACAAATTATTCAAATATCTGAGACTTCAAAATGTTTTGATTTATAATGCGGATGACAGAAAAAAAAAGGTTTTGATCATCTTACATGCTGCTTAAATCTTCTTTTTGACACTTTAAAATAATATTCAGCACATCTAATAGTCATATTCCCGGTGTTTAAATGTTTAAAAGGATTTATATATTTCAGTGAATGGAATGAGGATTTAACGCTTTAGATGCCGGACAACGGTGTCCGCTGCCTGCACGTGCGTACGCGCGCGTGCGAAGTGAGCGAGATGTTAAAGGTCAGTTTTTGACTACCGGGATGGCAAAACACACAGACCTTGTTAGGAAATCTGTTGTAGCACATCCCCTTGACTCATAGCTGTGCAAACAACCCGACAGAATGTTTTTCATTCAGCCGCATCGAGGTCTTTAAAGGTAAAAAGCAGATGAACTCAATCCATCAGGTTTCCTTATCAACCAGTGTCCTTTTTTCCTGCCTATTCACTCTCAAAGAATAGACAAACACTCAAAGGTTTCGTTCTGGTACAAGTTCAGCACACCCATGGCAATGGGCATCGTGCCTGCAAACAGACTGCAAAGATCTGGTAAAATGATTTTGAACCCACAGCAGACAAAGACATCATTGATTCCCCAAATGGAACTGCAGCACACTTTGTTTTGTCCTGCTGTCTTTGCTTGTTTCACAAATTCCGGCAGAGATGCAGATGTTATGAGCACATATCGATGACCCCTCGATGATTTTTACCTCCACCAAGGCAGGAGGTGATGTTGTCACTCATGTGCGTGTGCTTGTTTGTTTGTCTGTTTGCAATATTACGGAAAAACCGATCAACTGATTGGCGTGGAATTTTTCCAAGATGTAGGTTTTGGCATATCCTAAATATGATTCAATTTTGGGGCTGTTACGTGATTTGCAGCCTTTTAAATAAAATAAAATAAAATAGAAAAAGCACAATACTCTGATAAGGCACAACTGTACCTAGACCTGTAGTTCCCTACAAGTCTAGGTACCCTTGTTCCCTTGACTCCTTTGATGTTCAACTATGGGTGGAGCTGGGTGCTCCGTGGGCTGAACAGAGAAGCTGAAGTGGAGGGCGCAGCACACGACCGACGGCTAAAGAGTATTTGAGAGATGCTCAGAGAATCTGTGGGAGTTGTCTTTAGATGTAGAGTAACTCAGACAATCATTTTTCCTAAACCTTTGGATCTGCTCTACTTTGTTCCTTTGATGTTTTATACTGGACAGGAAGAGGAGAGGACGCAAAAATGTCTGTTTAAGTCTAAATCTGAAACAGGCATTGTGTACACTATAAAACAAAAATGCCCTGCTCAAAGTCTTGGAGTGTGGAGCAGAGAATAAAACAACGTGCTGAACACATGAAGAGAATGAGAGAGGAAGAAACAAAGTAGGTTCAGAGGTAGGTTTGGCCGTTGGCGGAGGTTCTCACTCACGATTTGAACTTCTGCCTTGGAGTTTATGTTAGCACCTGTGTGTGTTTGTGTGTTGGTTGGTTTATTGTAACAGTTCCATGAAACTTTAATTTAATTTTTCTGGTAACAATGGACAGATCTTGATGAAAATTAAACAGCCGGCTGTTAGAAACACTTAATAATGTTTACAGTGCTGTCAGTTTGACAGGTTCTGGACTCAAATCCACTACTTGGGGGCCATTCAGTGTGGAGTTTGTCCGGCAGGTCCACTCCGGGTTCCTCTGACAGTCCAAAAATATGTAATATAGGTGAAGTGGTGACTGTTATTGCCCGTTATTGTGAATGGTTGTTCGTCTTTCCACGCGTTAGCCCTGTGATGAAGTGGCGGATTGTTCAGGTTGTACCCGCCCTCTTGCAAAAAGTCAGCTTTGAAAGGTTCAAGCCCTCCCGTTACCCTAAACAGGATAAGTGGGTCAAAGAAAATGAATGGATGAAAGTTGCTGAGATTTTATAAGCATATAAATCTGCTTAATGTCACAGCTCCACAGCCCAGTCCATGACCCGACCTTGACCCGAGGAGTATAGATCATTTCTGTGGAAGAGAACTCATTTGTAATCATTTTCTACTTCTACTTTCTCTGGCTTCCAGTATGCAGACTGAGAAAAAATGTGATTAGTCAAATAGGTTTGAAAAAGCTCAGGCGCATTGCAACAGGAAATGTGGAAAGGTTTGTCGTGCAGAGTGATTATGAGTAAATCTCTAATTCTGACCCAGATTGTCCTGCAAAAGAAAGAAAAAGAAAAAAGAAAGTTCCCCCGGAGACGATTGAGATTTGACAGAAATGAAAGCAACACATGACAACATGACAAGTAAAAGCAGAAAACACCTGCTTTTTAAAAATGCTCTCTCAAATGAAGCTTTGTCACATTCTAGATTGGCACAAAAGGAAAAGATCCATCAAATTCATTCATTTCTAGGTCTTAATCCATTTAATCGGATATATTTTCTTGCACTGGAAACTATGTGTTGTGTGTGGGAGTGGGAGCTCAGACTGCTGGTGCCGTTTGTACTCCACCAGCAACTGCAATGCTAATGGATTTAAATAAGACCCCCACTGTGTACGATATAATATAATTTACCCACCGGTGTGACAATAACATTTTCATAGAGGGGAGGTTTTGTTATTACAGCAAAGTCTTTTCAACATCTGACAATATTTGGTGGGCTGTTATCGCGCTCTTCCCGGATTCAACTTTGGCAACATTTTCACATGCAATCAAATATAAAACCCAGCTTTCATCCCCTTTTGTTGCCAAAAGAGTCTGCGGGGAAAAATGCACAGTTGGCATGTATTCAAATAAAGGCAGACACGGTTCAGATATATCAGCAACCTGATTGATATCAAGCTAAAAACCATCTTTTCTGCTCTAAATAATGATTTCTGTTTGTTTTCACAGGCTACGAGAGAAACGTTCTTTCTATTCTGGACCAAAATCTAGCCTGAAGTTGAAGATCGGAGAACAGAGTTGAAGTATTTGAATTTTTCCCCGCACAATATATTTTTTTCTTAAATTCTTTTTTATACAAGATGAACATTCTGAAGGCGACGTTGTTTTTCTGTTGGCTGATTCTGCGCATGGAGACCTGTCTCAGCCAGGGAGACTGCACAGGAGTGGACTGCCCTGTTCTGCAGAACTGCATCGACACGGTTTTGGAGAAGGGCGGCTGCTGTCCCACCTGCACACGGAGGGGATGCACCTGTGAGGGTTACCAGTACTATGACTGCAAACAAGCAGGTTTCCAGAAGGGGAAAGTCCCGGAGGGGGAGTCTTACTTTGTGGATTTCGGGAGCACTGAATGCTCCTGTCCTCAGGGAGGCGGGAAGATAAGTTGTCATTTTATTCCCTGCCCCGAACTTTCTCCGAATTGCATTGATGTGTCGCAGCCTGCAGATGGATGTCCTGAGTGCGACCGGATTGGCTGTACCCAAGGCAATAAGAAGTACGACGCGGGCCACTCGTTTCAAATGGATCAATGCCAGGTTTGCCACTGTCCAAATGACGGGGGTCGGTTGATGTGTTTACCCATTCCTGGTTGTGACCCTCGTAGCTCTGAGAAGCCCATGTGGGTCACCACGGATGAAAACAGAAACCCTTTGGGTGAAGGTGGTGGACAAACACATCCTGCAGAACCATTTTCCAAGCTGGCACTGGGAAACGCGCTCCCGCTGTATAAGGAGGACCCACCCAATTTTGGCACGGGGGATTATGACTATACACTGGCTGGGCCGACATCTTCCACTCTTCAGGATTTGGCCCGGCCGCTGGAATCTACTACAGCACCAGCAGCTTACCCAGAGTCAAGCTCCACTTCCCCCAGCTCCTATGATGACAGGAGACAGGAGTTGCGGGAGACTCACAGCCCCGACGCTGAGCGGAGCCCAGAGGCTGAGATCACGAATGAAATGGTTCAAACCACGGCCGGGCCTCCGAGTGAAACATCAACCTCACTGACAACCACGCAGAGAGTGACCACAGAGCACCACAGGCCGCCACAGGAAATTGGAGAAAAGACCATAAGGCATAATAATGACGTAAAAAGAGCCTCACAGGACGCCTTTAAAGACACGGTTAGCACCACCCCCTCAAACAAGGGGCACTCTAGCCGTCACAGACATAGTCAGGGCGGTCACACGGGGAGTCCTGGTCAACCCCAGTCTGTTGACCAGGAGCAAGAGAAAGTGTCGGAGGAGCACAGCGAGGAGCTGCACTCATATCCCACAATACAGTTCAGTCCCACCAGCAGAGCTCCAGTCAGGATGAGGGAGGATGGAGAAGAGCCTCAAAGGCAACCCCAAACCCTCCACAACTACCAGCCTCCGGACCTGGAGGCGGACGCAGAAGGTAGGCTAGCATATTTATTTGAGGTGCAGGCAAGAGCTAGCGCGGCTCCAAACATCTCGCAAGTAAACCAGAAGACATGAGAAAACACAAAACTTTCTTTTTTATGACACCAGTAAGGACAAAATAAGGAGGGAGGAACAACCCTTAAAATGTTTGGCACAACAAACTTAATCAGCCCGAGGAACATAGCTAGTTAAGAATCCAACGTTAGCAGAGAGTGGCTAAAACTAGCGGTAGCTCAGAGTCAGCCACGATACCCTGAAGTCCCTGAATAAAGCCAACATATAATGAAATATAATGGACTGAAAGAGCCTTACAAAGTTTTATTTTCACTTTGAAACGTCACAGTTGGTTTAAGAAATACACATAGCGGGTCAGAATACATACACAATGCCGACCTTCCTTGTTACTTCCACTGTAATCCTTCAAAATAAGATTACTTAAAACACAATCACTCATTATGAAGTTAAAGCTTTAAAGAAAAAGAAATCGGAATCGGTCCAAAACGGTATTGGCCGGTTTTAATATTTATCAGAGTTTTGAATAAATCTCACCACCTCATCTTTTTTTTTTTTTGACTACAACGACTGAAAACAATGTAATCGTGCGTTCGCTTTCATCGCGGTGTTGTGACTCATTCAATGCCTCACAGCCGACGACGGCGTGAGGTTGTAACTCTTTAAGACGACAACTTCCTTCTTCCTTCGCACACACCTCGGCCTTTTTGAGAGGGAATTCATAATCACTCGATTCAACCTGGCGGCGCTCCAGCAAAAACAACCGACCGTGAGAGGCTGTTTTCCCTGGATAGCATTTATCCACCTTTCTCAGAGGACAAAATAACTATACTTAGATAGTTCTCATTTTCATGCTTGCTAGTCGAGAGAACTGCTGTCTGTAATTCTCTGGAGTTTTGTAAATAACGTTTAATGGCATGCTTTTGTTATATTTGATAAATGCTGCAGGGAAAGTGCAGCTTCTCTTCTCTCCTCGCTTTTTCTCCCGTGAGGTTTTTCTGCGAGGTTTCTTGACTTTCATGTGATTATCAGGGTCTTTTCGTTCTCCTTCGACGCACTACAGTCTGTATTGTGAGAAAAAGAAAGAAAAAAACAAAAGAAGCAGATGATGAAGTGATTAAAAAAGATGTCTAGAAGAGAAGATGAGTCTCACCACACTGGGAAACCTTATTAGAAGATAATTACCCAATTCTTTATGGACCCAGGGTAGATTCGCTGTCTGGTGCTTGATCCTAAATTATGAATGAGAAAAAAATAATTAGTTATTATATATTAATAAGCACATATTCAGGATTTGGAGAACTTTGTCCTATTTGTGGGTTTTTTTTACCCTCAGTAAACCAAAATCTAGAGGTGTGTAGTTAATTTAACCACTTTACTGCACTAGGATGTTTGTTGAGACCTGTCAGGCCCTTTCTTTCCTTTTCAGCACCTGGCCTCCACAGGTATGTATAGAGTATAGAGTATTGTGAATGCCACTGTGAGCTGGCGTCTGTGGGAGTGAACACCCGGCATGCCTTCACCAGCATGACGATGGGGAATAAAAATGGACTTCTAGACGCTGTTTGCCCCGACAGATTTTTTTTTCGTCAATCAGGGTAATATGTTTAAATGTTCTTAGCGAGCCATTATAGAAACCCCTTTTTTTTCTCAGGGGAAAACATTTCATTTCTCACCGGAGAAACATCCTCGGACTTTTCCAGCGCATTAGGATAAAACCCAGCTCTCAATTTGGGAATTATGGCCTCATGCAAGAGAGTCCGGGGTTGAAAGTGAATTTTTTTCCTCCTGGCCCGGTCATGGGACCAAGGTAAAGGAAAAACAAAGCTGATAATAATCCTGGATAATTTCCTGGAGAGTGAAAAGAAAGATAGATAATGCAACCATTTGAGGGTGAATAAATGAGCCGTCTTTGCTGTGGACGACAGCCCAACATAAATGTTTTCGTCTGTCAGTCAATGATTCCTGCTCCCTCGCCTTGGCTCCTCCTCCGTGGACTCAGGAGGGGGGATGGAATTGTTTAGGCCTTCTGATGCCGGGCCGGACCTGGTATAGGATTTCTTGGAGGTTGTACCTGTAAGAGGCATAATACCCATGTGATGAATGAGACCACTGTTGTGGCTTGATTGCCAGACTCTACTCGCTGCTGCCTCCAGAGCCGCTGTGATTACCAGTTTCCCATGAGGCTGCTGCTTTCCCAATCTCCCCAGTAATCACCTCATCTGAAACGCACCTCCCCGCATCCTCGCTCCCTAACTCCCCGACTTAAACACGGAACTAAAATACAAGAACGTTCAGATTTCTTTGATGAATCTGAAGCGGGAGGCGACGTGGAATAAGGATAGAACAGCTTCAGCGTGTTTATCATAAAATGCATAAATGTTAGGGTTGGGCACATTTATAATTTCACTTGTAATGAAAAAGAAAGGGGGTGAATTCTGGAGCTGGTCATGTGAGACTTCATTTGAAATGAGACGCTACCGTTAAGATCAGTTTAGGGAGAAGATGGCTCACTCTGACTTGCACTTACTTGGATGGGGTCCAGGTCATTTCCTGGGAATTTGGTGTCACTCCCATCCATAACATCCTTAATGAAAAACCTGATATGAATCAGGAAAAAAAGAAAAAACCCTACTAATCATCTACTAATAAGGTGGAATTAGATATTCTGATATACTTCAACACAATAACAGATCTGGACTTTTTAAAAAAAATAAAATGCACACTATAAGGCAATTCTTCCCCCAAATATGAAATACATTAAATAAATATTATTATGTTTCTCTCGACATCTCATTTATCTTCTGAATGAATTAATCCCTCATATAAATCTAAAGGAAGGAAAAGAAGTCACCTTATTACTGTATAAGTAGAAAGATATTGATGATAAACTGTAACACAAAAACAGATCTGCATTTTTTAAATTTTTATTAATCACCCTTAAATGCACCTTACACGGCAATTTTCTCCCCCAAATATGAAATGCACTAAATAAACATTATCTATCTTTCTTTAACTCATTTATCTTCTGAAGTAATCCATCCCTTATATAAAGCTAAAAAAAACAACTTATGCTCTAACATACCAAGAGCTCTCTTTTCCTTTTGCTGCATTTATTTAAAATGCCACAATTAAATCTCCTTACTTAAAAAAGCCTGATATGAATCTAGGTACCTTATCAACTACTGTATTAAGTGGAAAGAGATTGTTAATATGTTTGCGCACAGGAACCCATCAGCCTCTTGCACTAGATTGATGTCTAAACACACATGAATGCAATTTTCTCCTTCAAATCTGAAATACGAGCTCTCATATCAAATTGCACATTTTTATCCCTCAAACTATCTTAAAATCTAAAAAATATACAACTGATCATCTACTGTGTTTATATGAAGAGATTACAGATGTGTTATAACATAGTAATAGCTGTTTCCTTCCGTACTCAGTCTTATAAATACACACAGGAACCAATTTTCCCCTCCAAATATGAAATACAGTAAAACTTTTATTAAATTATTCCTTACATGTCTTGCTGTATTGCTATAATGAGGCCAAATACAGGAAAAAAAGTTAATTCCAAAAAAACTGTCTTTGAAAAAACAGCAAGTTACGTAATATTATCCCTCAGTATTACTTTCATCCATCTGGTTCAAAATCAAGATTTGGATGGATTTTCTTCTGGCCAGGAATGAGCAAATTTCCTTGGAATACCACACCTTGGAATATAGAAGGTGGAGAATATTCAGTCAGCGGAGGAGATTTATATAAACTCAAGTAAAGTACTGAGCAAAAAGAATATCTAATCCTAACAATACATGCTCGGGTGTTTCAAGGCCGTCTGTAGCTTCAGGAAACACAAAGTCAGAATAATTCTCCTCGCCGTTGGTCACGATTCCCCCCTGAGTGCGTTGTTAGTGTTTCATCCAGGATGTTTAGACCTCTGGGCTCGGTTTGATTAATCCCAACGCTGATTAAGACCAGAAAAAAGACCGACCGCATTATCGCTGGCTCTCAGGACGATCGAGACGCAAGTTGTGGATAATTGAATCCTGAATTGACCATTTTGGAAATCCAGTCCCGATGACTTCGGACCTCCCTGTTATGTCACAACCAGCTGTTCTTGGGCAGTGATTATGTGTTTGAGAAGAAGCTGCATGTCTCTGAATACTCATGTCAGAGGTGTCACTACAGGCCCTGCGCACGCCCACAAATACGGACGTGCTTTCAAGCTTTCAGCATCAATCATCCGGCATGCTCGACCGTACGTGTTCCCCTGTCCCGGACACGCGGCGTGTGCTGTTACTCACTCTGCCGGTCGTGTTCTCTCTAGCCCACCTGTATTATAAATCACTGCCATGTCCACAAAGGTACAGTAAAAACACAGCAGCCTGGATTAGTTGGGGCCTTATGTAAGCTCAAGACGTGTCCAGAGTCTCCCTTTGCGCTTGTTCTCCTTGCTCCGTGTTTTTCTAGAGGGTGTGATGTCACCGGTTTTGGATATGGACTAAGCATCTGGTGTTAATCCCGCTTAAATGATTAAATGTCATTGACAGGCCGGGAAGAGTGAGAGAGAAGCTCCTCGGCCACCTTTCATGGGCGCAATGAATCAGCCCGGCTAATTATTGCGCCGCATGAGTGGAGCGTGTTGTGATGCAGGTTTAATTAGAAGGCGTGTCAAGGAGACAGGAAGAGGTCCACGTTAGGCTAAGAGATAGTTTATCATTGTTTTCATCTCCAGAAGCTGTTTAGTTGAAATGAACCCTCCTCCGCAGGCGTTTCATCCACCGGTCGTATACATTTGTTGTTTTTTTTAAAACTCCGTATACATTCCTCGTTTAGGAACTGATTCCACCTGGAGAAAATGAATAGGAGGCAGGAGAGGGAGGGTGAATAATTATGTTTTCTGTCTTTTGATATACATTGACTCAGGTTCAAAGGGACTCGCTTTAACTACAAAGCCGTGGCAGATGCTGTAGTTATATATCAAAGAAGCGTCGGGCCTTTCAATTTTTACATTTTCACCTTTCTAAATCTTTAAATTATGCACTTCATTCTACATTCAGGAATTTCTCTTCAGTCTGGTCATGTTTAGGTCGAGGTCAAGGAGAAGGGTTTCAGCAAAAATAAAGTGGATTCGGAAGTTACAATGCAAAAAGGACCTTAAACACACATACAAAAAAATACTGCATATAAATTGCGTTTTTTTTTTCCCCTTTGTCTTTCTTCAGGATAAGCCTCAGACGATATTATGAGGGTCTAATTCAGCTTTAGATCTAGGAAAGGCAGTGTCGGCCTCTAGGGGCCTGACCTCTAGAGGCCTGAGATGATCCTCCATATTGTCCCGACTGAAATATCTTAGCAAATATCTGGCGGACGGAAACATTCATTCACGAAACCCGTAGGACGTCATAACGCGAATGTAGGCTGATATTGACATTTAGCCCCATGCATTGTTCTTCCTATTCACAGCCTCACAGAGAACAGGGTTCACCAACTGTTATGTTTATTAAAAGTATTTTATTTGAATGTATTAATTTTGTATTTAATTTCATTTAATTTAATTTATTCATTTATTTTTTTATTTTATCTTATATTACTTATTTTTACTTTTTTATTTTTTATTATTGAATTTGTTATTTATTTTATTATTATTATTTTTTAATTATTTTTTTAATTTAATTTAATTTAATTTAATTTAATTTAATTTAATTTAATTTAATTTAATTTAATTTAATTTAATTTAATTTAATTTATTTTGTTCTAACCACAACCACAATGTCATCAATTTGTTGTCATCACCACCGTTTGCTCCGCTTCTCAAAGTTGCATTTTAATTTTCATTTAGAGTTGAAACAGTCCAAACTACGTGAAAACCTTCTATTGGACATGAATATTGACAAACGTTCTGTCCGCGCTGCTGACCGCGGAGGCGTTTGTGTCATGAGTTACTGTTTGAACAGTAGAACAGGAGCCACAAATCAAAGCAGGAATGCTCTGCCCTGTTATTGGGGGGAACACATGTACATTTTCCTGCCTCCTCCTGCTCTGAGGTGGAGATGAAGTGTTAATGTGTGACTCTATCGTTCTCCTCCTGGAGGTCGTGAGGTTCCATAATTCTCACTGTCAAGGAAAGTTAGAGCAACTTTACTTCCAGGAGTGGAATTCCACAAAGACTTCCATTGTAAATACCACGAAACCTCGTTTCTTTTTAATACTTTCTTGTAATTTGTCTCCCTCCTGCTGTATGTGTTTTGAAATTGTTTGTGATCGATCGTAGAGTCCGTGAAGGAGCTGGTGAAAAGCTGCTGTGAGACGGGGCAGGAGTGGGCTTCAGTCAACGGTCACTGCAGCAGCATGGACCCACCCACCCGAGATAGAAACTCCATATGTTGGTGAGGCCGCTATCAAACATGCCATGTCGCTCTGCAAACTAAAGCATCTTAAATGTCTGTTTACCTGCTCAGTTTGATTCATTGTTGTCGTTGTTTTTGTTGTGCCTTTTTGACCCATCAGTCCCATTTAACTTCACTTTCTCTGGGGAAAACTCAGCAGTCCTCAGAGTTTTCACCTTCTCCTGCTAAATAAAAGCATCTTACCGACACATTTCACTCACTGCTGCTGCATTCTGGGAAGAATAGCTGGCCCCGCTCGTTGCCGCGACGCCACGGTCCAAACACTTCATCTCCTTCTCTTGTTCTCTTGTCTCTGCCAGGAATGCCCAACGTCAATGCTGCCATGGCTTCCAGGAAGAAAGTCAGTGTTTGGCTGGAATGAATGCCGCCAGAGCCGGAGATACGTGTCAGGAGAATCCTGGCGATAGATGTGGGCCTAATGTTTTCAAGGCAAGCGTTTGTTAGCAGACACCACAGCATTTTAAGGGGAAAACATGTTTCCACTGGTTCACAGTTAAAACTTAATAACCTGATACGGTACCAGTTTGCAGCCGGCGTTAGTCTTCTGGAGCAGCTTCCCCTCTAAATATCTCCTCTGATCCTCGCCGCCTTTTCTCTGTTATTCAATTACCTTTAATAATTGAATAACATTTCATTTCATTTAGATCAAAATGTTGCAGCGCCGAGAGAAAAGATTCCCACAATCCTGAAGCTTTGCTGTCTTCAAAGCAGACCTCAGAAATGGGAAATTGCTCTTTGAGATTGTGCAAAGCCAGATTGACATTTAATTTGATATTACAGTAGCAGTGGCTCGTTAATAAGGGGGGGGGGGTCGCATCACGGCGGCCCACGGGCCCTGGAGCAAACACGCCGTTATTGTTAACTCAATCCCGCTGTACAGCTGTGAAATAGTGGATTTCACCTTCCGTCTGTTGGACCGCTGTAGATTTAAGGATATTATTCTACCGCTGTGGTACATCTCAGGTTTTTCTTGTTTCTGTTTTATGTTTCGTTGTGCCCCAAACTGATGATGAGGTTGGTTACGGTGGCCGACAGGGCAGAACACATGCAAGTAGATAAAACATCCGCATCAATCAGATCGACAGAGGACAAACACGCCGCAAAACCACAGCAAACACGTGAAGAAAACAACCATCTGCAAAAAAACCATCTGCAACGGAAGCTTTTACGCTTTTATCTTTAAAGTGACGCACATCCTGACCTCACGCGCTTTTAGTGAGTAAAACAGATATAAGGCACAAACCTTTCGTGATATTTTGATTAGCCGCGGTAGGATTCACCACGTTCCAGGTCATGTGGTCATGTGACTTGGAATAAAATATTAAATATGATCGTGAAAAGATCAAATAAACGTAACGATGACCCTAACATGCACAGAACCCTCGGCTAAAAGAAAACAGTTTTTTATATATTTGACATTCTCACGTTGTGGACACGTTGCCGTGGCGACACCTGAGGTCTTCTGAAGCGAGTATAAAACACCTTGTTTACTGTACCTGTGGGTACTATTACTCAGACATTGGTCCAATATTTGTTGTTTCTGAATCGACTCAAGGAGATGTATCTTTCTATATCATATTTCATTTTTTCTTGTAGTTCACATTTAACTCACTAGGGGGAGTTAAATGTGTTTTACAAAAAAAACAGCGTTTTTCAAAAAAACGCTGTTTTGTTTTCAGACATAAATTCCCAACCTTCTTCGTCTTCTCCGTCTTTCCGCTCTTCCCCTTTCGGGGTTGGCCAAAGCAGATCGTCTGTTTCCAACCTTAGTTACCGCTGGCACTCTGTTAGCTAACAGAACCGCTGTCTATTTGTCAAACCGAGCCCCAACGAATCCAGTTTGGAAATCAGTTTAATTTTCCGCGTATTGATTGGGCATATATTTGAAACCAGACGCCATTCATGACGCACTCATCCCCGTTTATCCGGGCTTGGGCCCAGCGCTATAAAGCAAACTCATCTGTGACCCCTTCATGGCTGGGTTACATAAACTCCAAACCGTGGGTCCAAATGACTTCAAATATGGTGCCTGGTCCAGATTGACCTCCTATGAACCGCCTCAAGGATATCTAACTTGTATTTGTCATATTTTATTGCAGTTGATCATAAGTCACTGACTAAAGTTCTATTTTTTTACTCTCACCCCCCAAACATGAATCCAATTGTGTCTAAATTTAACTCATATGAAGGAAATTTCTGTTCAAACAAAAACTGGTAAACTGTATTTATCTTCTTTATTGAGTCACTGTGGGATCTGATCTCAGAGCAGACTGCTGTCTTCAATCCCCCCCCCTCTTGACTCTGAGGCCCCCCCACCCCCACCCTTGCTGTTGTGTATGTATGTGTATGTAGGTGTACATATAAATGCTTTTAAGTATATGTGCATATATATATTTTAGATTATATTATATTTTGTGTAAATTGCGTCACTTGCACTTATTTTGTACATATATTTATATGTTTTTGCATTTTTGCACCGTGGGAGGAGGGAAATGACACTTCAGTTTCTGCACATGTGAGAAAATGACAATAAAGTTGAGTTTGACTTAAACTTCATAGAAATAGTCAAAGTGAGTCAATCTGGACATTTTTAGATTAATAATGACTCACGTTTTATTTGAGGGCTTCATGCAGGCAGATTTTTTGCACAATGCAGGGGATTGGCGGCTTTTCAGGGATATTCCCTTGTTGTCGGGGACGACAGCATAGTCCTAGTATTTTCCTAGTGTTAAGTGTGAGATAGTAATCCTTTTCATAAACGCACGTAGAAACGTGTGTCAGACACACTGGCCTCCATGTTGAGATGAAACCACCTGTGTGACCCGCAGGAATGCTGCGACTGCTGCTCTCTGGGACTGGAGCTACGCCGCGAGGGCGGCCGCTGCGAAGCCCACCACCTCCTGGGCTTCCACTGCAGACACGTCTTCCTCACGTGCTGCGAGGGCGAGGAGAGCAGCAGCAGGATTCCAGACGACCGGCACTCAGCCGTCCGAGAGAAACCCGCTCTGGCCTCCACTTCAGCACCACAAAAAGGTAGGCGTTCTCAGGTGGCGGTAGTTTAAAAGGCACCGGAGCGGCGTGAGTTATTAAAGCTCACGTAAATCAATTGTCTTTATAATAGCTGTCAGGATGGAATGTTGTGAGATGCTCCAACCCTCGTGAAAAATGGCAAGAATGGTTGGCCTTCCAGTATGGAAGCGATCCAGCGCCTGAATGATGCTGCATTCAATC